>JANHGN010012749.1:0-146060 GCA_024605025.1 Megaceryle maxima
TGTAGTCCCTCAAGGGTCAGTACTGGGACCAGTACTATTCAATATATTCATCAGTGACCTGGATGAGGGAACAGAGTGCATGATCAGCAAGTCTGGTGATGACAAAACTGTGAGGAGTAGCTGACACACCAGCAGGCTGTGCTGCCATGGGAAGAGACCTAGACAGGCTAGAAGAAATATAATGAAATATAACAAGAGCAAGTGCAGAATCTTGCATCTGGGAAAGAACAACCCCAGGTACCAGTGTAGGTTGGGGACTGACCTATTGGAAAGCAGCATAGGGTGAAGGAACCTGGGGGTCCTGGTGGACAGCAGGATGACCTTGAGCCAGCAATGTGCCCTTCTGGCCAAGAAGCCCAACAGCATCCTGAGCTGTATTAGAAATACTGTCATCAGCAGGTTGAGAGAGGCTCTCCCCCAGTCAGACTGCATCTGGAGTATTGTGTCCAGTTCTGAGCCCCTTGGTTCAAGAAGGACAGGGAACTGCTTGAGAGTCCAGCACAGAGCCACAATGATTAAGGGAGCGGAGCATCTCCTTTATGAGGAAGGGCAGAGGGAGCTGGGTGTCTTTAGCTTGGAGGAGACTGAAGAGTGACCTCATTAATGTTTCTAAATATGTAAAAGGTGAGTGCCAGGAGGATGGAGCCAGGCTCTTCTCAGTGACAGCCAATGATAGGACAAGGGGCAACAGGTACAAGCTGGAACATAGGAGATTCCATGTACAAGTAAGGAGAAACTTTTTCCACAGCAAAGGAGACAGATCACCAGAACAGGCTGACCAGGGAGGCTGTGGAGTCTCCTTCCCTGGAGACATTCAAAACCCACCTGGATGCATTCCTGTGTGACCTGGTCTAGGTGATCCTGCTCTGGCCGGGGGATTGGACTAGATGATCTTTCAAGGTCCCTTCCAACCTCCTAACCTCCAACATTCTGTGATTCTGGGACATCAAAATGACGACTCGACCCAAGATTACCTTGTCCTCTGTGCCAGGGCCCATGCTCTTCACTGAACACCACTTGGAGCAAGCACAATTCAGGACAGTCACTTTTCTGTATCTAGCAATAACTAGAATACCAAGAGGAGACTTTCATTTTATTTACTCTTTACCTTTCTTCAGTGATTTGTGGTTTGGTTTTTTTAATATTGGCTGTTCAGGATTTGCTGCAATTTCCTCCCACACTTGGCAATCTACTTTTCCTAATTATTCCTTCCATTTGCTGTTGTTTTTCTAGCTTTTCCTACCACAAGGCAGATTCCCCTGCTACCCTCCTGTTGAGAATGAGTCCAACAAGCCATAGATATCTATCTGCTTCTATACCCAAGTGAAGACATTAACTTCTAACAGACTAACTAGTATTAAGCAGTCTCACGTTATTTACTGGGCAGGGGATAATTTGTGGACCACCAGGATCTCATTTCATAATATTCTCACCAACCCACCAGGGTGGCAGGGAGCTGGCAATAGTACATGTGGATATTCATTGTCACCGATAACACAGAAGATTGATACTTGCTGCCTGGCATTGCCATTATCTCAGACTAAGGAGGTTTTTATCTCAGAAGTCAGGTAGTCCTATGAAAAGCTGAGTGAAAAGAAATTGCATCTAATCAATCACATTGTTACCACCACTCCCAAATGTGGTCCCTGGTAACTAAAGCTATTTTAGTATTTATAAATGCCCTCTTGTGGAGATTCTAATATTAGATTTATTTTAGGACTCAGCCCCAAATCAGATTCTCAGAGAAATGCTCCCCCCACCACTTTTGACCTAGTCAACAAACTTCCCTCCAGCAGCAATGTCTGTTTCAATTTCACACATGCTTGGGAACACCTTGTGCCTCAGGCAGTCTAAAAGGGATGAGATGGGAACACTGCTGTTGATGAGCTGTAGGTCTGGAAAGGCCCAGTGGCATAAATGCAAATTATTCCCCATCTGTGGTGCATGTGCTTCAGCAGCTTAAGCTACCGAAGCCTGTCTGGCAAGTCCTTTAAATGCACATCTTCTGATTAAAAAACAGAAAAGCCTACTGGGTTGCTAGCCTATCTCAGGCTCACTAGATTTCTGCAGGGTAACCTGAAATTCAAGTGTATGCATCATAACAGTCAGACATGACTGAAGTGTCCTTATCACAAATTTATGTTTTTCTCTGTAAGGTCCAATAGAGGTCAAAGGGATGTCTTGTGTTTCAAGGCACATTATGTCATACAATCCCCCTCATAAATATTCCTCAACACCTTAAGGAGGCATTTCACAAATGCCAATTCAGATGGGACAACTTGGAGGCCACCAGTTGTGCCCAGTTCCTACAGACTTCATGATAAAGGCTCACCTATTGTGACACATGCACCTCAGCACAGGGAGATACCATCACAGCAGAGATACATGGAAGCAGCAGCTCCTCCAGGCTTACCTGTCCCTTACTCTGGCTGACATAAGTCACAGCAAGCAGATTCTGGACCAGGCAGGAGGTGCCAGATGTACCAGCTGCTGCTGCTTCCCTGAAGACAGACATCAAAAGAGGCTGCTCTGCCTTGGAAAAATCTTCAAGGAAGTGCTTCCTTATAGTTACCTCAATTATTTTCCTGTCAGTATTTCCTGTGACAGAGACTCTACCAACTGGCACTTGTTTTCCTCCTCCCTTTTCCACCAGCAGTATAAGAGATCGAGCTATATCCCTACTATGAACTATTTAGATTTGAATACTGATCTTAGACTTCCAAACTTTGCAGTTTTGGGTTCCTTGAATATTGCCCAACATAATGCAAGAAAAAAATACACACAAAGAAAGCATTAAGCTAAAATTGAAAGTACAGGAAGAGAAAAACCGTAAGCATTGCAATCTTCCACTGCCAATCTACCTTCACTGTATAGTTTTTACAATTTTAATTTTTACCATTGAAAAATCACTGTTAAAGGGTCAGAAACACAATTTGCTACAGTAGTTTGTATTAGCTAGACACCAATTCTTATAATTTCAAAACTTTTTCAGAAGTCACAAAAAAGTTCTTTTCTTACTGTTTTCTTTGAGAATTGACATCCACCCTCCAGATCCTTCAATGAGAACCTAAGTCTTTATTCTGTCCTTTAAGTAATTGAACTTATAACATGGTTATCAAGAAATAAAACACATTTTTAACTGTGACTGGCTTATGCCGAGTGAATTGGCTGTGCCTATTAAAATTAAGAAAGAGGCCATTTTTAGAACCAATCCATAGATCAGAAGTTAGTCATACTTCCATTTTGATTTTCCATTATAGTTTTCTTACTCAAGCTGAAAAAGTAATTTCCTTATAAAAAGAGTACTCACATACCTAGTGTCCTTTTGACTTATGCACAACACCTAGCTCCCAAGATGATCTTAATGATCATCTTTTTCTCAGCTTCCTTTTTTCCTTTACCCTAGAAGCCAGCAGGATTATTGTCCTTTTTTAGAGGATTTTTTTTTTTGAATCTTGAAAAGGGTATTTCAGAAAAAGTAGAAACTTGAACACACTGTCACTCAGGCACTAGAACAGGCTGCCCAGAAAGAGTGTGGAATCTCTCTAGAGACTTCCAAAACCCACTTGGATATTCCTGGATGGCCTGCCGTACAGGATCCTTCTTTGGCAGAGGGGTTGGATTAGATGATGTCTAGAGGTCCCTTCCAAACCCTAACATTCTACGATTCTGTGATTCTAGTGGACTACAACAAATATTTCTACAAACATCCTCACACATGAGATCTCTGAAATGGAGTACTTCTAAGTGCTTGATTCCATTCTGTCAAATGCAGGCCACTTTCTTTGTCCTTGTACTTGGAGAATAAAACAACCTTTGATCTTTAAACATTGTGTACAACTCCGGTTGGTATTAAACAAAACAAAATTGCTTGTAGCAATTCCCTAGGCCTCCAGCATTTTTCAGGGTTAGCCTAGTAGTTTCCTTGTAACATCTTGTTTAAATCCTTAGCAATATGCTGCCACTACCTGGGAGCCACAGCTATAGCCTAACATACACATACCACCTTAGTGCTCTTTCTTGCTTTAAGGCACATCCCAGCTTTGCATCCAAAGCCAGCAATATGACAGTTGGAAGGCACCATTCTAAAGGTGCCAGAGCTGCTACCACCATCTGCCCTTTTCCATTGCAGAATTCTTGTTCTTCAAAGTTCTTGAAAGATCAGCCTCTATCTGCAGATAATTTCAATAGCTGCATGTGCTACTCTGTTATAAAATGTTTAAAATATTTACAGATTGATTTTTGGAAACATCTCAAAGTGAGCTTTAAAGTCTAGATCTGTAATAGGCCGCAATTTTCTCAGATTAAGTGTATGAAAGCATGGGGTGATAGTTTTTCCACAGAGGCAAACAGCTATGAAATCCATTAAAAGCTCAGATTCCATCTAACTATTTAGGCATTAAGGAGTTTCCATCCATTTTAGTGATGAATACTCATGATATATTTTTAAATACCCTTTTTAAATTAGTAGCAATCAAATAAGTTTAAGTCTTAAGGAATCTTAAATGACTCCTAAGTGCTCCTTAAAATAAATCAATTGCAATATACTTTTGCCACTCATTATTCATTTTCACATGTTTGAATACATCCCACCTGAAAACTTGCAAATTTTCTTACTACATTATGTGCTGGTTTTATAATTTTTTTGCTCATTTTGATTATTCATTAATTTCTCAGTAATATTATAAAGGCAAATAAGAGGCACCTTGATTTTTTTTTTTTTTAAAAGTTCTCTAACTTCAATCCTGTTGATTTTACTATTATGCTGTTTAAATAAAGTTACATTAACTTCAGTTATGGCTATAGTTTTATTAGTCTTATTGTACCTCATCTGCAGCTGCAGGTGGCACCCTATGCCTAGTAAAGAAATGAGGTATCTTCAGCAGAGTAAAGCCTTGCTGTTTCCTTTTCTTCCCAGCACAGTAGCTGCATAAAGCCTGTATTAAATTCATAACTGGCAAATAATGATGCTTATCTAAAACAAGAATAACTTCCTACAGCCTTGTCACATGCAGCGCTACTCTACATATTTCACTGATCTGAAGTCCTGTGCATTAAATACTGCCCTTGGTGTCATATACCTGTTTAAAAAAAGATGTAGCTTCCAGTCTTGGAGTTGAAGCTTTGGGACCACCTCAATCTTCACATAAAGATCCAAATTATAAAAATATTTCTCCATATATTTGAAGGGAAGAGGCACTAGCAGACTAAATAAGGAAGCTACTTGGTAGATCTCATGGTTATGCAAACTACTGCACTGTCCAGTAGTTAACTGAGGGTGTAACAGCTTCCAAATATCCCCTTTATATGCTGACCTCCCATGTTTGCTGAGCTCCAGAAAGACTAACTGCTTCCTTATATTTTATTTTTTCATTTTATGTTTGAGCTATTATATTGTAATCACTTTAGTAGAAACACTAATACATATTTGGAAAAAGCCTTAGACCACTGGGACCCCATTCCCTACTGATATTAAGGCATTGCTATCAAGCTAAGCATGAGAAGTTCACCAATAACAACATGATTAGGAAATAACATGTTTTCAGAACCTAGCTTTTTTCCTATTCTAAAAAAAATAATTAAAAGTTTAAGTCATAATGAGTTGAGTCCATCTGAGGCTCTAATTTACCATTCTGTAAGTACAACGAAGTCTAGGGAAATCAAAATCCAAATACAAGTGAGAGGCTGTATTCTGATAGCCTGTTATTCAGAGTACAACAGGGTATAAAAAAAGTTAGACAACAAACAATAAATGTATTTATATGGATACAACAATTACAAGAAGCAGAGTTATCAGGTGACAAACTCAGACACTTGAATAAGAACCTTGGACAGGAATGAAGATATTTATAAACTACACCCAAAGGTCTAAAGTCCTTTTTGTCTTTCAGGGAAGGGGCACATTTCAATGAAAAGCAGTTATACCATTAACAACATGTAGTGGTAAACATGTTCAAAGGAAAAAGATGTGAAGGCTTTTACAACTACTAATTTGTTATGGTGAAAAGATTAACAAACAGGTAACCTAATCCAGACACAGTAGAAGTCATGACAATGAGAAACTCACACTCCCCATTTTAAATTAAGAATTTGGTTTTTTTGAAGACCAGTCTCAAATTAAGTTCTAGGAACAAGGCAGCAAGTTAGTCTATGTAGCATTATGGCGGTCAAAGATGTAACAGCCAAGCATATCTATGCTTTTGTATGCTGGAAGGGAATTTTTGAGAACAAGGCCTTTATTCCAGGCTTATAATATGAGCCACATACAAAGCGTAACATAAAGACAATATCACTGTTTCATTTTCACATCCTATTGAGAAAGTAGTAATAAGTAAATGCCAGGGACCTATTCTCCCTAAATTTACAGAAACATAGCAAGGGGCTGAATAGTAGCAGTGGGGGAAAAAATCATCCAGATTACAGATATCTTTTGGCAGCTCTAAAAAATAGCATTAGATCACAATTTCAGTTGACATTCAGAAAAAGAAAGAAGAGTCATCAGCATCATTTATCTTTCCTTCACAACCACTATTTTACTCTAGGGAACCAAGAATATTGTCAGTGCCCCAGGTGACTTAATAGGTCCTAACTACCCCATTATTAAGGGCTGGGGAGGCCCAAAGCAAAGTCAGATTTGGGAGGAGCTCTAAGGTCTCCTCCACATTTAAACTCACCTGTACTCATTGCACCAACCCCCAATGTTCCTCCTCTGGACATAGACCTACACAACCAGCTCTAGGTGGCCCTACTTGAGCAAGGAGGTTTGACACAATGTTACCCAGAACTCCCTTCCAACCTCAGCTGTTATGCAATTTTGTGAAACCAGGAGGCAAACAGACTGTTTTCTACTTCCTTTGTGTTTCATTCACAAGAAGAGTGAATGAAAACCTGCAACAAGACCTCTAGGACGATACTAACTTTTTCCAAGATTGCTTTCTAAGGTTACATCCCCCAGGAGAAGCAAAGCTTTACCTGCAGTAGCAACAGCCACATACCCATGCCACAGGCTTGATCCTTTCTGAAGTTCAGTTTCTACTGCTAAAAAAAGACAGCTTTTTCCTACAATTCTATAGCCTGCTTACTAAATTTGCCCAGATTTAGATTTTTCACAAAAAACTCAAGTATCTGGGGGAGGCAAACAGAAACACACTCCTATGCAGCTGCTGACAAAAATAACCCGGTTTAGCATTCTAGAAAATACAACCTGACTATTCAGCCAGCTACCAAAATAGACCATTGCTATCTAGGAACTTTTCCTCCTATTGACCCCACCCATCTACTAACCACCTGACTTTAAAACCTACAATCCCTAAAAATGTATCCCATTTTTCCATATTCCTCACCTAAAACCTTAACACAGAGACTTTTTCTATCACCAGCCCAGTTTACAGACCCCAAAATCTCAGACATAATCCCACAGAATATTCAACATAACAAATTTATAACCCTTAATTATCTCAGAATAAGATGTTACCTTAGTAGTTGGAAATACTATAATTGTTAATAAGCATTCTTAAAAGCAGAGAGACATCCTGAACACTTTCCCAAAGCAACTAACAACAAGCCTTCTTCCAACCCCACCTTTTTATAAGGAGGACACACCCAGCTGACAGGAGAGCCCTGAGGGCGCTAATAGACTTTGATGGCCCTAACCATGCTCACCTGCTCTCCCCAGACCTGCTCATGGGTCTCTTGGGGCTCTTATTTAAGCTCGGAGGAGGCTAGGTTGCTCTTTGAGCTGGGGGTATGTTTGTTTATAGTCTTGCTGTATTTTATGAATTGGTTACGGATTTGCCTTTTTATTTCACCTTCTTGTTTTCACTAAGATGTTGATGAAGTCTGTGTTTTTTCTCTTGTCCTTTGCTTTCTGGTGCTCAATGGTGGTTTTTTGTTGGTGATGCTCTTGGGCATGTTGTGGTCATCATCAGTTCCCAACTTGTTTTTTTTCTCATGGAGCAGTCTTCCTCTTGCCACTTGCTATCTGATGAATCTCATTGTTTTTGTAAGTACTGTTATCACTTTCTTTACAAACCTAATTTATGTGCAGGGTTTTTAGTACAAGTGTTATGTAGGAAAGTTATGTCCCATGTATAGAGAAGAATCAGAATTGAGTTTTAGGAGCTGGTACCACAGGTGAGGTCCATATGCAAGTTAGTTTATGGAAGGTCAGCCTGGATGTGAGGCAGGTTCTCTGATAGCCTCCCCTTCCAAGTTTATTAGCTCATGTACTCTGAGCATGAGGTTTGTATGGTTGGCGCCCACCCTAAAAGCACTGTGCAGGATGGTAGAGGGGAGGTACCTTGCCCCTTTGCTGTGGTTGCTATTGGGATCCTTTATTCTCTCTACTCAGAGGGAACTGTCTGAAAGGCCTATTCCCTAGGAGGCAGCATAATGATAATTCTTCGTGATTGTCTATGTAACTCCATTGTTTACGTGTCTGGGGCAGAGTCAAAGGCCAGATGTCTGCTGCTGCTGTTTCACATAACACAAGGGAACTGAGAGGCTTGCTGTGGAATGGCAGGGGATAAAATGTTAGGTGTAAACTGCAAATACCATGAGATATCCCATGTGGCTGGCAGCAGACCTGTGGGAGGCTGCAACTAAGAACATAAATGTGTTGTGCATGGGGCAGGAACTGGCTTATCATTTGATCGTAACACTTATTTCTGGAATATGTCAGTCAAAGAAAATATTACACTGTTATTTTTCATATTACTTTAATGAGAACAGGTTGGGATGTGGTGCTGCTTGCTCCCACCCATGAAGAACAAAGATTTTAGAAGACAAAGAAGGGAGACTTAGAAGACAGGAAAAGCATAAGAATGTAAAAGTTGAGCTTACATCAATATTTTAAAGTATGGAAAAAGGTAGCAAAGCAAATACTAGTTTTCTTCGTTACATTCCTGGTGGTTTATGACTGTTAAACTTCAGTTAATTAACATACCTAAGCAAAGATGTAATGTAAATACATTGTTAGTATTTTAAGTAACACATAGAAGTTACAAACAAGAAAGTTGCTAATATTTGTGTAACTAAGTTTATTTTACCCAAAACATTTGCATATTTATTATAACATTATACCCTGAGATCAGTGAAGTCTCCCATATCTATTGACCAGCTCTGAGTGACATGAAAGAATTAATTTTCTGGCAGTGGTGGTCTGGAACACCAAATTTATTATGTAATGTCAGTGCCAGTAATTTCAGTACCTTTTACCCCATGATAATTAATTGCAATGCTAACTTGACCTAATAGAACAATTGCAAATGCTAGTCTGCATATTCCACGCATTTTTTCCTTCCAGGACTCAAATACTTGTGGCTTTTCTTCAGAATGTCCTGGAACAAACATTCGTGGCATGTCTAGACCAGCACTTAGCATTGAATTCAGTTAAGTTAATTGGTAATCAATTAACTGGAGGTAAAATAGGACCAAAACCTCTATTCTAGGTATACTGCAATCCATCAGGCAGCAGCAAAGTCTTGCAGCCTGACTCTGCGTGATCCTCATTTTTTTCTCTTTAGGTGTAAGGTTGATTGAAAAACATTAGCACTTGAAGGTTGGTGGCAAAGAATTTATTTGTATAAGATTCCAACATCTGTCTGTGAATGTCAAGTGTTTCTGAGGACTAACTTTCTCCAGAGTATAATACCAAAGGTATCATGTAACTGATCTGAAGAAGTAACATGGTGGAGGTGTATGTGGGGCACAGAGCTGTGTGTGAATGCATCATGTGGGAGCTACTGCTTGATAGTTGCTCTTGGGGGCCAGCTAGCCATAAACCATGTTCAAAGATCTCACTGGAAATAGCTCTCAGTACTTGTGCCACTGGTGTGCATTTAATCAAGACTGGCTGCAAGTGTTCTTCAGAACATGAGTCCCTGCAGCACATTGATTACTGCAATGGCTTTTCCTTTTATGACACCATCTTCTTCCCTGGCATCCTGTTGCATGTTCCTCAAACAGATTCTTCTGGTGTTCAGGACAGAAACCAGTTTTTGATTGAGAAGTGATTGTACTTCAGTGGTATTTTTGCTTATGCTTATCAAGTGCACTGAGAACCCAGATCTTTGTTTTCTTTCTTACTCTGAAAATGAGGTGAGCTAATCCTATGGACAAGATGCTGCCTGATGATCTTGTGGAAATTGCTAATCCAAGGACGGTGTTCACATAAATGGCAGAAGTGCTGTTTGCACTTGTATGCAAATTTAATATCTCTGCAGGTCTAGCAATATAAAAAAAACCCCTTTTTTTTTTCAAGACAAAGGTGGTCACTTCAGCAGAAGTGGAGTCACAGAATTGCAGAATGATGGGGCTGGAAGGGACCTCTGGAGGTCTTCTAGTCCAACCCCCCCTGCCAGGCCAGGTTCACCTAGAGAAGGTCACACAGGAAAGTGTCCAGGAGGGTTTTGGATGTCTCCAGAGGCGGAGACTCCACTACCTCTCTGGGCAGCCTGTTCTAGTGCTCCATTGCCCTCACAGTAAAGAAGTTCCTCATCGTGTTTAGATGGAACTTCTTATGTTCAAGTTTTTGTCTGTTGCCTCTCATCCTGTCACTGGGTGCCATGTGTATAACTACATGTGTAGTTACAGGCACCATGGAACACTGCTGTGAGTCTCCTCACAGCTACATACACAGATCTAGCTACTTCTACTGCTGTGATGATCTTTTTTAAAAAAAAGATGGTCTCATGCAAGCATTCCTGTGCATAATACTTCTATATTTAAAGTATAGAGACTACACAATTTATTTTAAACATTAAAATCTGTGTGCAGGTTCCCAAAATAAATCACTGTTTACAAGGAGAGACAGAAGGATGTGTTCATTATTGGAGAACCTCTACAAGCTTCCACATTTGAACTAGGTACTGAGGTTAGATTTTTTTTGCTTTGGTAGCCTGAATATGATACTGCCACTAACAGAGGAGGGTACAGCTCAGTTTACATTAGCTCTTTAGTGGCAAGCTTCAGCTGGACATCAGCTTTAGAGCAAGTGATAACACGGTGGTTCCTCACGCTTCAGCTATTTGCCAAATCTCATTATATTATTTTGTTAATGCATTGAGCTTTGCCTTTCTCTCTGTGCAGGGAGAGGTAGGCTTGTCTTGCTGCTAATTTCCTGACCTGCAGGATCCTTGAACTGCTTTTCAAATAACTGCTGGAGGTGGAATAGCAGTTTCTAATAGCCAAGGTTGTCAAGCCTGAAGTAAAGCTCAGAGGACTATATTTAGGCACTTAACAGGTGGCTTGATGTACAAAAGTGCTGAGCCTGCAAGCTCCTGCTCAGCTACTTAAATACTCAAATCCATGGACCAGCTGAGAGAGGTCAGGACTCCTGAACGTCCAGACATGCACTAAGTGCCTGAATATGTTCACAGAACATAGTGTGGAATCTTACCTTTAAATTCTGCCTACCGTATATTTTGAGTTAGAAACAATTTAATCTGGCTAATAACTATCTTCACTGTTATAGAAAGCTGGTGCCTGACATCCTCAATCAGTTCTGTCTTTCTGTTATAAACATTGAGTCAGTTCAGTGTCCAGATGCCATTGTTGATACCTGAGGGACACCAGATGATTTTACCTTTTGTCTAGAAAATAAACAAATAGTAAATTTCAGTGTTGACCCTGATTAGTCAGTATTTTGTGGTCCAAAGATAAATGAGACTGTAGTTTCCCTTTGTGCAAAATAATTACTACCCTGTAAGGATGGCTTATAGATCCCTGCTCAATTTCCTCGCAGGTTTTGAAGTTTGAGTATCTATTTCTGCTCATAGTGAGCTGAATGCAGGTCTTTGGAAGAATGTCACAGAACAAAATTTTCTTCAGCCCCACAGATTCTGTTGATAGAAAAAAATCATCTTTATCTTTCTAAATGTTTCCTACAGGATAGGATAAAACACTCCATTTAAATTGTTATTAACACTGACACGTCTGCATAAAATGTTTCCATGTAGCTGAACTGTTAAGGACATAAAGCTGAAATTTGAATGACATAAGCAGTCTTCAAAAACAATAACCAAAATTCTTGCCAAATTCCTGAGTGTTTGAATGAATCTGACTTTAGTCTATTATTGTTTTTCTCGTGAATATTATATACAAAAATGCTTTTTGATACATAATACAGCTGTTGAAAGTTTAGTGATCTTTTGGCATGTGTCAATTTAAGCCATAATACCTTGCAGACAGTTTGTAGCTCCTAGACAAAAACTAAATACTACTTTATCCAAAGTTCTTAGATGTGGCCATTGCTTGGATCAGAACCTCCCTTGTTTGGTCTATAGGCAGATCGGAATGGGGACTGATCCAGTGCAAAAGAGTGCTGCCCAGATTCTGAAATCTTATGAACAACAGACTTTGCCTGTAGTGAATAATTAAACAAATGAACCTAATGTTCCCTGCCTGTGTTGATTTTGGCTTATTAATTGTGCGTGTGATCCTGTGACCCATATGTCACTGGAAAGAGCAGCCCCCTTGCTGGCGGTGTGTAAGGCTGCCTCCCCAGGAATGGGCTCCCTCCCGCTTTGTTCTCCACCACTGAACAAAGACACCATTTCTACTGTATTTACTTTAACACCCCCATATAAGCAGGCTCAGGATTAGACCTTCTGTTTATAAGACTAGGTTTAAACCAAGTTTGTTTTCTCTGCTTAATCCAGATTAATAAGAGATTTGAATTTTGTGTCATTCTTCGTTAGCTAGAAAGCCCATTAGTATATATTGCTTCCTGTGTGATAGAACAGATGCTACAATGATACTCTGATCATGAGCTCACATATAAGGACATTCTTTATAATTAAGCACAGTGGATCTTCTAATTGTTTTAATACAATGCGTCTGACTTGTCACACTTCTAAATTCAGTTGACAGATTGGATGAGACAGATTGGTTGACAGGCTGAGCAAGTGGGGTTGTTCAGCCTGGAGAAGAGAAAGCTCTGGGAGACCTTATAGTGGCTTCCAGTACTTAAAGGGGGCTTACAGGAAAGATGGAGGGACTTTTTACAAGGGCATGTAGTGATAGAACAAGGGGTAATGGCTTTAAACTGGAAGATAGTCGATTTAGATTAGATGTAAGGAAGCAGTTCTTCACTGTGAAGGTGGTGAGGCACTGGAACAAGTTGTTTTGTCTTAAAATCCAAAAGATGGACTATCTATTAATCTGAATGCTACACAACAAAGCAGTGGTTCCTGTTGCAAGCATGAAAGCCAGTCATATCATCAAGAAGGAAACAAATTGCGTATTATTAGGAGTTTATAATTAATTCCTCCCCCCGACTTGCAACACTAGTCCTTCACAGATTTTTTGACTGTTCTTTTCATTTTTGGCACATAGCCAGTTCAAGTTGAGATGAGGACAGAAAGATGGGAAGGATGTCTGGGAGAGCTCAAGGAAGTTTTGTAACCAAAGAAAATTAGTATTAAGTGTATACACAGAATCAGTCTGGTTCAAAGAGCTAAAAAGGACTCTCACTGATGCTATAGTTCCAGCTGCTGTCTGCCAGATAGTCCATGATCAGTCCTCTGGCTGACCCAGTACTTTCCCCCAGCTCAATGTACTAATTCATACTGAATCTGTATACTGTGCAAGTGTCTTATGTCATCATCTGAGGAAGTCCAGGGATGGTCAGACTGCAGCAGCATGTGACACTGGGAGTGCAGATCTTGGGGTAGTCTTTATGGATAACACAGTGCTGAAAATGATCAATTTCATACTGGCGCATAGATTGAGGCCATTAGCCTGATTTGTGGGAATCAGGGCTCTCCCTCTTTGTCTAGGTCCTGGCTGAACTTCATTGCCAGCTTCATATCTTTCTCTCCAACAGGAAAGATGCCTGTGACCCTTCTCAGCCGTCTGTACTTCATCCATGATCTTACAGGTGACTTATTCGAGCTGAAGCCTCCTTAACTTTCAATACCCACAGTCTAACACACACTTACTAGGGGGCTCAAAAGGAGAGGTAGGGCAAGGTCATTTTCTGAATCTTGATTACATGGTTTAGTAGGAGCTGCCCAAGTCTGTTTGATCACAGTGGCCCTGAGCAAAAATTCCGTTTGCTACTCCTTATCTCAGCAGAGATCTACAGCTTATTTGTACTTCAGCAGTTAATGGGGGGAAAAAAAAAAACAAAACTAAAGAAATCAAACCAAGAAGCTTTTCATTGAGAAGTACCTTTCTACAATGAAGGAATAACAATCAGAGGGCAGCATGCTGATAAAAATGTTTTCAACCACAGGATATTTTCAATATTAATAATAAAATATTTTGTAAAAATAATGTTTCATGACAAGATGGAGAAATGCCTTGTCCCAACATTTGATGTGCCCATTTCTGCCCCTTGCCTCAGATGCTGGCAGATTGCAGTCATGGAGAGAGGACTAGCTCAGAAGAATGACACATTGTGGTTTTGTTTTGAGAGTGCTTTCAGACGGTGGAAAGGAGGAAAAGGTGTCACATTAAAGTATAGGCTTTAGTCCCTTCTGATTTCATAGTTCAAGTGATAAGCTGCATGTGCTGGTACCCAGAGAAGCTTCAGTAATAGCATGAGCTAAACAGCTGCTTCAGGGGTTCCTTTCTCTTGATTAAAAATGCTATGACTATATGATAAAAATCAGATGTTAGTTTCAAAAGTGAGATCTTCTATGCATATGAAGCACTCAGATCAGTTAGATTTTGCTATCATTCTTCCTTATTAGGAGATAAAGTTTGGCATTGCTGATCATATAAACATTGCCACCATGTTTAGCTTAGATTCCATGTAGTTCACCAGGCTACAATACTTCTCAAATTAATAGAATAGTTTTGAGGTGTCCTGGTTTTGCTGGGACAGAATCCCAGGCCAGCAGTGGTCTGCAGGCCATCAGCAGTTTGGAGTCATCCAGGGCAGCTGACCCAGGTTGGCTAGAGGTGTATCCCAGACCAGAAATATCATGCCCAGTATAAAGGAGGAAGTTTGCTGAGGAAGGGTTCTCCTACTTTGGCTCCTCTTGATCCTGTTCCTCCTCTTGCTTCTCCTGCTTCTGAGGATAGCTTTCCTCTTTATTGTGACCACTGTACGTTTGCTGGGCTGGTTATAATTTTGTATACTTTATATTGGTATTAGTTTTGCTGTTTCATTAAATCCATTTTCATTTCAGCCCATGGATATTCTCTCCTTTTCCCAATTCTCCTTCTCTGCTGTGGAAGAGTCATCAGGTGATAGAGAAACTGCTATAGTTTAGCCCCAGATACAGGCTAAACATAGACACAAGGTTTGGGCCAGAGGATATCAAAAGCTTTACTAATATTGAATCCCTGCCCAAGCTGAGAAGGAAGATGTGCCATCTTCTGCCTTAGGTGAGGGGTGCAGAGTTAGGAACCTGATGGAGAAAAGCCTGTTGACTGTGACTCTGGTACTAAGGGAACTGATGAAGTAGTGTGACTGTTTTCTTTCTTTACTTAATACAGTTCAAGGAGACAGAAAACTCTCTGAAGACTTGTTGTTTCCTTTAACACTTAGCAGAAGTCCAAAGAACTGAGTTGAAAAGTAAAATTGAAAGGCAAATTTCTTAGCTGACTGGTGTCAAGTGGCAGAGGTCCAGGGATCAGGCCTACAAGCTTTGGCCAGCAGAACAGGTTTCTATCCACCTGGAACATGTAGTGATGCCTTCATGTTTCTTAAAGGAAAGAAAAATGGACATTTTTCTGAGTTGCAAGCTAGGAACTCAGGCTATGACCCAGGTAGAGGACATTTTAAATTAGCAAAACAGAAAACAGCTCACTGGCCCAAAGGTAAGAGGATTCTTATCCCATTTAGTCCTCAACCAGGAGATTTTATCAAAGAATCCTAGTAAGAATTTATTTTTCAAGACTGCAAAAATTAGTGTTCAAAATGGACACCTGCTGCCCAAGTGAGAGACTTTTAACTGCTTCCCTAAGCATGGGATATGCATGAGTTCTTTGTTTGCATATGCATACAAGTATTTATGATCATATGTACATGCCCATTGATGTACCCAGGAGAGATGAGGTAAGACCAGTCTTTCCAACAAATTACCCAGAAAACTTAAAATATGCAATGTGTGTCTGCTACATGTGGGAAGAAGTAGTATGCAGCTGGTACAGTGTCTTACTAGGTTCTATAGTAACGGTGCCCATTCCAGAAAATATAATTTTACTGTGAAGAGTTAGATAAAACTCCTGCTCTGTATACACCAGAGGCTGGAAAGGTGGAAAAAAATAATGAATAAAAAAATATTTGAATGTATAAAAAGTGGGATGAAAACTAATACAGAAAATATTATAATGGCTTTATGGAGATAGTTTCTTTTTATTCTTACAATTCTCTGTCCAGATTTCATCTTTCTACTCCCCAAAATATAAATGAAACATACAAAATGTTGAGAGATGGACTAAAAAATAGCAAAGGAGTGTGAAACTTCTATCCAAAGAGAGGAAGAAAATTGTTTATTTTCCAGAGGAAGTGAATAAAAATGAAGATGATAAAACTATTTAAAACAAGGAATGCTGTAAAAAGGAAAAATATTAATATCCATGCAGTCACTTTATACTGCAAGCTTTCAAGAAAACTGAAAATAGGGGAATTCCAAGATGATGAAGGGAAAGGCTTTAGAAAAATACATACTAAGACTGTGGAATTCATTGCTATGAGACCATGGTGAGGTCAAGTATATGCTGGCATTCAAGAAAGAAGGGAGTGTTTACACTGATAAGAGTGGCTGAACTTAGAAAAGCATATTAAAGAAGAATATTTAAAACTAAATCTGTTGTGGTCTATACAAAATCATCTGCTAAATAGAGTTTATCATTAAAATGGTGTGTACAAATTATCTTGCAATTTATTATGAGAAAGTCTCTTGCTCTTCACCCTAGGGTAGGTGATATTGGTTTCTAAGACTAATATTCTCCTGATTTAACTGTCCACAGAAATTTGTTTATGATCTTGTGTTTACAAAATTAGTAAAAAATAATTTTGCGTTGAGGATGTTTATAACAGCTTAGGACTCTTTATGTCAAAATAAATATTGCTGGATTATCTACAGTCACTTCAAATGTTTATATAAATTAATATGAACACTCCCCTGTGTTTTCTTCAAACCACAAATATTTACTCTTGGTCTAAGCTTGGAATACATTTGTTGGATGTGTACGCTGTGACTGGGGAAAATACAATTTAAGTAGTATCTTAATTAGCAGCTAACTGACCTAAGGTGCAAAAGCTTCACCATGAAGAAGAGTTTTAAATGCCCATCGAAGCATATTTTGTTGACAAAAGGACTGATAAACTGTAAAGCATAAGCATCTGTGGTCTTTTCCAATTTTTTTCCCATTGAAACATGTTTATTTTAACCTTCCTAGCTTCTGGATCAATTCACATCACATGAGCATCCACAGTGCAAAGTGGATAGATACCTATTATGAAATAATGAGGTGGTTTTTTTCTCCTTCAAAGTTTAGTTTATGCACCAAATCAAAACTAAGTCACCAAGGCGAAGCTAAGCACTACACAGTGAAATATGAAGTGATGTGGTGATAATTCCTGAATTGTTGGGTTGATGGTAAGATACAGACTAAAGCAAATTTCAGACACTCTAATTTCAAACTGAAGTGTGCTGTTTCTCTCAACAAAAGGCTATTTTTATTTATATTAGAACATACTTTAAACAATTAATTGTGTCTTAATAGTTTTTCAGAAGTTCTTAGTTATGTTCATGTGCCAGCAAAATGGCCATCACATTCCCTGTGGTTGTCTGTTAAATGTTTATACTCTTTGTTTCCAGTCTGGCATTTGTTTCTATTAAACTGAAAAAGACAAAAAAGGTCATCACAGATACAGCATTTCTGTAAGTAGGTTGCTTTATTCCCACTGCGTTCTTCTTGCTAGTCCTTTAATGACAGACATTTTCTGTACAAATGTGTGTGAAACACAAGCTCTTTGGGTTCTTAGAAAACTAATTTAAAGGAAGGTCAGTGATGTGAATTCTGTCAGAAAAGATCACTTGCTTGCAAGGTAATGTAAGCATTGTTAGTCAGCACATGACTGAACTGCATTCATCAGTAGATGTATTCCATGGTAGTGTCTTCCCATTTTCCAAGAAAGACTGATTAGCTGAGTTTTGTGATAAGATCTCATACTAGCAAGATATTATTATATTTTATGGAATCAATGTCAATTTATATAAAAATTAAAATGTCAAAGCATAAGCAGTGTCTGACCAAGTATTCTCACTGTTGCTTGTGATTTATTTATTTTTTTTGTTCATATGCTGTTGTTCCCATTGCCTCAAACCTATGACCTTAGACACCTTTGTGGTCTCACTGATATCCATGGACTTGAGAGCTCGAGCAGTTACAATAAACTGCAATTTGGTAAAGTGTGGATGGTTCTTGATTGGAGGTTTGATGTGTAGGGTTATAAGCAGCAGCAGGCATTCCCTTTAGAATCACTGAAAATATCTATGCATATGTATATACATGCTTACAGAGATGTGGAATAAATTATTTTCAGAATAAATCTTACCTTACAGCTTCATATGTTACATGTTGTGTTTTTCTTTTCTGATAAAGAATCAGAACTGACTAGCAGAGATGAATTTCTGCAAGCTCATTCCCTTGATTCCTGAGGCACTTAAAAGTAAATTAATTTAGTGGTTTGAGGAGTCAGGCAAGGGTTTCTCATGATTAAGCCCTGTAAATGCTGTCATAGTAAAAATCCAGAGCAATGTTAAAGTCTCTCACAGTAACTTTTTCAGAGTCTCACTGCACATGTTTTCTTCTCCTTTGCACAGCCTGCTGTTAGCTACAGAGCATCCATCCAGCCTAAGCTGAGGTCACTTCAAACACATAGCGTTCTTAGATATTTCAAAATTTGGTTGGAGGCAGGTCAGACTTTGGCAGCCAACAGTGGTGGCTATTTTTGACTTTGCCTCCATTTTGTCTGGTAACACTCCATCTATAAAATGAAGGTTAAAATACTTCCTTCCTGCAGAATAGTGTTGTGAAAAGAAATTAATGAATAGTTGTGAAGCATTTACCTCTTACAGATTTCTATCATTTATCTATCTATCTATCTATATTGGAAATCTCCTGAGGAAATTAGTTCTGTCCTCAGAACAGGGTTGAAGTAGCGTGCAATGGATATGTCAGGAGGCCTTAAGCATTAAACAGTGAAGGTGAAATATAATACCATGCTCATGAATGAAGCCCCCTTGCCTTTGTGCTGAAGGAGGCAAGAGTCCTGTAAGAGCCTGAAAGTGTGCTTGTGTAACCAAAGACTATTAAATGGCACTGTGCAGCATGCACGTCATAGAAACCTCCCTTTTCCACCCTTTCAGCAGTGGTTACATCTTTAAGATCTGGCTACCTTTGGGGAAGACCTTGCACAGAAGGTGGTGAACTCTGTAGGTTCACCATCAGAACAGGTTATTTCCTGGGACAGTATAGTCCATGGATCCAGGGCTTGGTTTTTACAGACCTGTGCAGGATCTTTGGATTTTGGAATTGTGTACCTCAAACTCACCTTCATCACCAACTACAGTATTAGCCAGTGTTAGCAGCACACAGGATTACTTCCTATACAGTATTAGCCAGCCACCACAGAAGCACAATTTTCAGTAAGAATCAATGGAATTTGAATGTGTGATTTCACAGTTAAAGCTTGATTGGGACCTGTGACAAATTTCAGGGCCCTAACAAGTCCTTAGCTCCCAAGGAAAAAGCTTTCTGTTAAGGTGGGCTTTTCTGTGGATGTTTTCTGTGATCCAGTCATGTGACACCCAATTCAGTTACTGTTGCAATCTGTAGAAAAACACTTTTGTAAAAAAAAAAAAAAGATCATACTAGTTTTGTATTCTTGATCTGCCAGCTCCTCAGTTTCCCCATTAGTGAGAAGGGTCAGGAATAAGCAGGCAACATTTAATGGTAGCAAAGCACTTTGAGATCCTCAGATGAAGGAGGTCTAAATCCACGGTATTATTCTTGGTCTCATGACAGGCTGGATTTCACTTACACACCATTATTTGGAGAAGTGTGTTATGTCATTTGCCTGTCCACACTAACAATGACAATAAATCACTCTCCACACTTCACAAAGAGAACGAAGCGTTATTTACAGATGAGAGTACGGATAAGGCAGAAATACTGTTCCCATCACTGCAGTAAAAGATCTGTCAGCACTTCCATTACTGTACTTTAATTCCAGCAGTTTGCAAGCCCATTTTGATTACCATTACCAAATGGACTGTTATTTTTCAGCTTTATTAATGTTAAGTGAATAAATAATGGAAGTTAATTTTTTTGTTGTTCTCCCATAACTAAAATTGGCTTGAAGCTGGAAAAATGAAATTTGGAAAGCAGTTCGATTTGTCCAAGCAAGAGAGATAAAGAAGTTAAAGGAGTGGCCACTTCACATGCTGACACTGTAATCTCATGATCATACGTCTAGATTTGTACTGACATGATGATATACCAGAAAAACTAATATTCCTGTGGAGATATTCCAATTGCTCAGATACATAGTATCGTTTTTTAAAAAAACTTCTTAAATACATATTTACATTGTGTCTGGGTGGCCTTTGGGTTAAAGAATATGCTTTCAATAACTTTCCATCAAACATATATTTTCTATTTTTAATAAAAAAGAGGAAATTAAAGACAAAAAAAAGATGTTATTTTAACATTCAGGTTTCAACAATAATGAATTTCAAATTTAAGCTTGTCACACCATCTTAATTCATTCAACAATGTATTTTTAAGAAATGCCAATAAAGGGATGAGTTAAGAAGAATAAATCAGCCCTAAATGAAAACTCCTATGTTTCATTCCTGAAAAAATGTGTGTGTGTGAAGGATTTACCCCCTATGTTTTTGCAGGAAGAACTTGGGAACTTAAACCTATGAACTTTACTTGATCATGATCAGGCTTTGTTTTTTGGAAAAGATTTGAGATGGACTTGCGAACCCCAAGGTCAGCAAAGCACACAGCCCATCTCGGTTGCCTGCCCCAAGAAGGGGACTCAGTAGTCCATGATACCTCTGAAGGCAAAGGGTCCACAGTCTGGACTCTGCTGAGGATTACCCAGAGCTCATGAGTGCTGATTTCATTTATAGCCCTAGGTGGAAATATCCCTGCTTGTGTAGGGAGGTTGGACCAGATGACCTCTAGAGGTCCCTTCCAGCCTAAAGCATTCTATGATTCTAGCATGACCAAGGAAAACACACACTTTCTCTCTCTCTCTGAGAAGGCCTTATCTTCTGTGACGAGGAATGGGGTGAGATGACCATATATGCTGTTCTCATCATGTCTCTTTTTCTTTTCAGATGCAATGCCCAGAGTGCAACACATCGTGTGCCCCTGACAGGCAGTGTCTGTTTGTATTTTACTGTGTACTAAGGTCTTTTAAAAAGCCCTCTACGTTAATTTAAAAGGCTGTAGTGGGACAGAAAGAAGGAAAGTTGCCTGCTTGCCTTGTTATAGCTGCTGCACTGGATATATCCAGCCTTGTGGGAGGGGAGGGAGAGGGAGCTCTGTTGCCAGGCTCCTAAGCAAACCAGGTGTGGGGTAAGGACTTTTCCTAAGGAGAAAGTATGGCTCTGCAGCAGGAGCAGAAACTGGTGACTGCTTGGAAGAGGAAAGAGCAAACTATACAGAGCCCTGGATGAGGCTGATGGAAAACAACTGCAGCTTTAGAAGGTTTCTGAGAAATATGTACAAAGGTGGGAAACCATGAGAAAATGGAATTTAGACATATATCTCTCTCTCACTCTACACACACACTGTGACCTTGTAACGTTATTCTGTTTTGTCCAGCAGATCTATGTTTTCTCTTTCTGTCTGTATGGTTTTAATTCAAATTCAAATAAAATCCAGCTTCTGAAATTCAAAGGTCTGTAGTAGTTTGGGGATGCTGACAACAACGAGAAAGTGTAGGTAGATGCAATATAATGTTTTATGTTTGCTTTCTGGTATTGGAGGAAAGATAGATGGTGCTATCACAGAGACACAATACAAAATCTTGGCTTCCTTGATTAATTTAAAATTTCCCAGAAGTACTACTGCCTCTGCAATAAGAGCAGTGCCACATAATAGTCAGCAAAAGTCAGGATTAATCCAGTGAATTCTAATCTTACTCCATCTCATACAGATCCTTGATTAGAAGCAAATGTACAAGTTTATTTTACAAAAGTGGAAGCTTAATATAAATGGCAATTAACAGTTAAGAAACCCAAAATATATTGAATCTTGACTTCATATGGTGGCAAAAATATACAACATAAATAAGCATATGCGGCAATACTACATGGTTGGTACTAAAGCAGATACAAAAATAGGTTTCTTTGTAAAATATGAATTTTCATTTGCTTAGATAGAAAACTCAAAATCAGAACTTTACCATGTGAACTTTTGATGGTGCATGAGAATAACAACCAAGAGATAGAGATGAGAAATGGGGCCAGACAGCCTGTAGGTCCTTTTCCTTGTCCAAGCTGAGGGAGAAGGAAAAAAGAAGTGAATAAAACATCAGCTGGGTAATACCTGAAATGGCAAGATGACTTCAGAGTTTTAAAATCCTTCTTGATTTCAGCAATCTTTATGCTCCTTCCTGAAAATATGCATAACTGCAGGCAAAGCAAAATCATTACAAGTTATTCCCGAGACTAACAGAAAAAGGACAGATCATGTGTGGACAGAAATCCCCTTTTGTCTCAGCACTGACAAATACTCCCAAACCAGTAATCATTGTGTGAGTTGCTTCATGTGAACACTATGACCTAAAGGTCACGCTTTCTTGCTTAAGACATATAATTTCTATGATAACTTCCCTGTTTCTCATGGTGCTACAGCTCTTGTCCCACAGCCCTCTCCATAAAGGACAAAGGGAAGGCAGTCATGAACCATAGCCATAAAGTATGGTTCATGTCCTCAGGTAGCTGCTCAGCCTGTGGCAGTGAAGCCATTCCCCCAGAGCAGCAAGACCCTTCGTTCTCTGTATTTCAACCATAATTTATTTCATGTTGCTTCTCTTGCACCCTGTGCCTTTCAGAGTGAAGGGACCAGGGTGTGTACGTCCTCAATCCCCTCAGACAAGGTTGTGGACTCTGTGACACAGTGCAGAGTTGACTCAAAGAGCGGGATGCTGTGCTCTGCAACTGTCCCAGGCACCCTATGCTTTGTCCCCATCTTCTCCTCAAGAAGGTAAGACCAAGCCTAAGGCAAGACAAAAGCTGAGCTGTGAAGCCAGGTGGCTTCTGGTGTGTCTCCTGTCCGGGGTGGGGAGACCGCCCAAGCTGTAAGCTCCGGGAAGCCAAACAAACCCTGGGCACGTGCAATCCTAATGGTAATGAGGGTTTTGTGCAAATACAGAGAAGCTTACACAGCAACTGGGGTTGAATAACCTGGTTTCAGGTCAGTTCCTAATGTTTTTGTCTTTAACAGGTATTATTCAAAGGCTCCTTTTTGAACTGGATAAATAGTGCGCTAAAGAATTAGGACGCTTGGGATGCTTGTGACAACATGACAGAGCTTAGTACCAGCGTATTGCTAACGGGACACCTGCTGGCCCCAGAAGGGCCCTGGCGGGGCGCGGTGCCCCTGGCTGGCGGTGCCGCCGGAGGGGAAGGACTGCGGAGGGAGGGTCCCTTCCGCTCCCCTGACACAGCGGGAGAGACCAGAGGCCGCCGTCGCTTTCTCTTCCCCCGCCGCCCGGCCCGGCCGGCCAAGGCGGGCGATCGCGGGCGTATTCTCCTTCCCGCCCGGCGCGGGAAGGTCTCCTCAGGCCGGGGGAAGCGGAGGGAGAAACGGGGGCGCCCGAACACCCTTAGGGGCGGCGCCGCCCGTGTCCGCAGGGGGGCGCTAGCCACCCTCTGCCTGGCGCTGATGGGCTGTCTGCGCCGGCCACAGCAGTCCCGCTGCCCGCTCGGCGCGCAGCGGCCGGGTATGGGGGAGCTATTGCTGCTGCTCTGTCTGCACGCCGCGGCTCCGGCGCCGTCTCTTTTCTCGGCCTGACGCTCTCTCGCACTTCTGGATCCCGACGGGGAGGGAGCCATGGGCCGCTTCCCCGAGGCTCGGCGGCTGTGAGGCGGCCGGCGCTCGCTCGGGGAGCCGGGAGGCTGCCGGCCGGCCAAGCCTGCGCCGGAGGGTCTGCAAGCCGGGAGGGGAGCGACTCTTCCAGCCGGCGGCAGGCACGCACGCACGCAGCGTCTCAGCGTCGGTGACTTGAGGGTGCCCGCTCTGCCGCCCGCGCCCCGGCCGCGGCGGTGGATGGATGCGCCATGGCCACGCTGGTGTGCCGGGTGCAGCTACTGGATGACACCGACCCCTTCAATAGCACCAACTTCCCCGAGCCCACCCGGCCACCTCTGTACACCTTTCGGGAGGACATCCCGCTCGCCACCCAGCTGGCCGGGGTGCACCGCCTCCTCCGCGCCCCTCAGAAGGTACTGGTGAAGGGTAGGGGTGTGGGTGGGGGGCATGGGGCGAAGGGCAGCGGCCTCCCCGCGGGAGCCTGGCGGCGTGGAAGACGGGCCCAAAGGCTGCGGGCGGCCCCCGACCCCTGCGGGGTCGCAGCCCCGGCTCCGTGCCCGGCGGGGCCGCGCGGGGAGGGCGCCTGGCGGAGGAGCTTCCCCGCGAGCTCCCGTGCCCGGCCGGCTCTACCCCTCGCCGCGGCAGTAAAAATATTTCCTCAAGTCCTGGGGAGAGGCCTGGGGGCGACGCCGGAGGGGCTCCCCCCGCGGCTCTCGTGTGTTCCAAACGCCTTCAAGGGCAGCTACTGCCTGCGCTTTAGCTGTAGCTGCTGTACGTTTTCCTCAGTAGAAAAATACCCACCAAGCCAAAGCTCTAGCTGGTTATCAAATACTACATGCTCGTCCCTCGCTAGCCATGTCTGAGTATCTGGGGACATTGAGGAATAACGTGTTTGAGGGCAGCCGAGCTGTGAGGAGCACGGCCGCGCTGGCAGGGTCCGAGCTTTGCTGTGGTAAGGTTTAACGAGCTCGGGCGGCTACAGCCAGGGCTTTGGTGAAAACAGCAGTGTGTCTACTGCCCGTGAAACAATTGGTTCTACTAGTCCCTCTTGCAAAGAGCTGCAGCACATTACGGCCATGGCCCTTGTCGGACCTTACCCATCTCTTCTTGCATACTTCTTCTAATACGCATGCTGGCATCTGTAGTTCTGCCCTTGAAGTAGGCAGGCATCCAGGCACCATCCTCGAAATTTCAGTTTTCAAAGCAATGCTATTGATTGGCATAATGATGTTCTTTCTTTATTATCTTGTATCTGCACATTAGTTCTGCAGAGTGCACTGAAGAAAAAAAAAAAGGGAAAAAAAAAAAGACTCTTTTTCTTCACAGACGAAAACGAAGTAAAAGTTGTAAAACTTTTATTTGCTTACTGATGAAGTGGGAGGAAAATACTCACTTAACATCACTCGTTATATTGTATCTTGCTCTTGGGAGCTTGCAGAAAGACGACAAAGGGCTGTGTGTGCCCTTAGATTTAAGGATATCCAAAACCCCATAAAAGTATTCCAGAGAAAAGCTCTTGGAGCAGACAGAAGTTTTGCATTTGTAGAACGATTTCTCACATAATAGTTGCCAAGGATACAGCATCCAGTGAACAGAGCTCTGCCTAACGCACAAAACCTTTGGAAGCTCTTGGTGCACTGGGTCAATTCTGTTTTCATGTGCTCAGTCGTCCCCAATTCAGAGACTGGTCCCATTGTTTTCAAAGGAGGCTTTTTTTTTTAGAGTCGGAGCTAATTAAAAGAAGGGCAGGATGGATCCTGACACCTAATGAAGTAAATAAAAAGACAGTTTAAAATCTGGATTTACAGTTAATTCAACCTCATTTTCAAGGGTATTCACTATATTGTGTTTAGCTTTGAATATGGTCCTGGCTTTTGTTTTTTATGTTTTAATTTTGTTATTTTACTTTTTTATAAACCTATACTAACCAAACCTCTCCCCCGGTTTAGTGTCTTAGGAACCACCCAAATTCCATGGCCACTTCTATATGTTTAACTGCTGCCCCGTGTTTCAGTGTGCAGAGCATTTCTGAAGTTGAATTAATGTTTGGAAACTGGACTTTCAGGCTTTGGATGAAAGATGGCCAAAGTCTCTAGAGGTGCTGTGAACCTGGCTATTCACATATAGTTACTCTGCTAAAGGCAAGTCCTGGCCCAGTGACTTTTTAATCTGAGGCTTTGACTCTTGTAAAAACATTTTGTTTCTGCTGTTGTAACAATGTGGGCGGACTCATTGAAATCTGCTTACGTAGTTACAGTTACCTTTGTGTTTGTAGAACCAGGGCCTGTTTCTAGAGTGCTTTAATTATGTCTTGGCCTTCTCTTAGCTTCCACAAAGAAGAAGAAAAAAGTTGATTAAACTTGTTTACCTTTACTAGTTTTACTGAAAGCTTAGTCCTTTGTGTGCACTTGCGGTTGGTGCAGCCTTTCTGTGTTAGGCTTCACATCTTTGTGTGATTTTTGTAAAACCAACTCATCTATGTTGCTTTTTAAGGACAGGTTTCCTTTTTTTCTTTTTTGGAGGTGGGGATATTCTTTCTGCAGCTTTTCCTCAAGACTGTTCACCTGGTCTCTAGAAAATCACCATGTTAGTTGACCAAGGAGGATTTTGCTCTGTTTCTCCTAGAGATCAGGACAGACTGTGATCTTGGAGGAGTGCAGCTGTCAAAGCAGAGCACAGGTTGAAATTCAGGTGCCAGTTCATGTTGAGACATTTGAGGCTAGTTTGATTAATTACTTTGAAAATTAATGACCTAATTGGTTGATGGTCCATGTGGTATCTTGATAGTGACTAGAACAAAATATCTTGAAATCGACTTGGAAATTTATAGCCCAAATAAATACTAATGCTGGTGATTAAATCATTTCTGAAAGCTTAAACTGTTGGCCTTTTTGCCAGCAAGTTTGAATGATCAATGCTAGTTTTCTTTAATTAGTTTTCAAGTTTTTATCTCTTGACCTTGATGACTATCCACTTATTCTCTGAACAGAAGTGCCAACTTGCAGCCTTCAAATCAGCAGCTAGTTTGTACATCTCCTTGTAGATGATGGACTGCTATGGGATGTAATTGAGAGAGTGAAGTTAGTAGTGGGAATTCAGCTCACTTCAGTAGGTTTCAGGTTTTGCCATTGCCAAAATAAAATTTGTAGTGACGATGGTATTTTTATAGTTAATAAAATAATTTGTATATTGCAAGTCATTTTAAGTTAAATATTATAATTAATTGTTAAGAAAACCATTTAAAACTCAAATGAAAAATGGTTTGACATTCTGACCTGTCACAGGATGTAGTTAGTAGCTTTTTATGTAACCAGCAAATGTTACAGTTTGACTCCAAAGGGCAGCATTTTTTTAGTCCCATTCATTGGAATTGCAACCCTCCTATGTTGGTTTTACTACTGCTCCTTAAACATACAAGTATAGTTAAGTCTGGATGTAAGTCTAGATCTATGAGGTATCTTCCAAGTGGCAATGTATTTAGATCCTTGAGAAGGAGTGCAGTGAAGTTAGGTGACTGAGTTCAATGAATACTGGTTGGGAAGGGCTTTGATGCCCTGGATGCATCGAGTGTCTGGATGAAGTGGAGCGCATATACCGGTTGATAGGGAAAACTGAAAATGAAAAGCACCTGTGGTCTTTCTTGCATTGGGAATTAGGTACCTAATTGTAACACTTCTCTCTGTGTATACTCCTTTCCCTCCAGCTGTATCTCTGGATGAAGCAGCTTGTTGTGCCCTGGGTTGCGCTTGGTTCTGCCGTGTGTGTGCAGCAGGCATGCCTGGTGCACATGTGCCAAACTGAACCCCACATGGCAGGGTCCTGCTGTTGGGAACACTTGCCTTGGGTATTGATACCTCAGTGGTGCTAGATGATGACATACCATCCTAGTTGCTGATACTGTGAAGTATCACAAATTCTGTTATTGTAATTTTAGCTACATCTACAAATTCTTGCTGAGTAACTAGGCCATGTTGGAGAGCTTTTTTTGTGTGTTGGTTACATTGATTTGGTCGCCCAAGGTGCCATTTTGAATTTGGTTTTTACTACTTTGTTTCTGAGGATTTCAGGTCTCTCTTACTGCCCATTTTATGAATGAGAACTGGATATAACCTGGACTCTGAACTCAGATGTCCCTCTTGCCCATTTCTGTAAACCCTGAGAAAATTCAGAACCGGGTCTAAATTTGTGGCTCAGGCCCAGTGCCAGTAATGTGCTTTGAATCTAATTTGGTACTTTGGGTTTGTTGGTTTTGAATTGCTTTGAGTTACCTGATACTTCTGACTTGCTGACACAGGGTCATTCAGGAAAGTGGATATATATATGGTATATATGGCTGATGTCAAGTGGTGTGCTTTTTTTAGGCATCTTCTTTGTTATAACTTACTCGTATAATTGCAGCATGCTGAATTTGTTGCCATATTCTAACATCCCATAATACTGTTCAGTGTTGGGGCAGCTCTGTAAGAAATACATGTTTACAATAATATAGGAAATCACACTATTTTATCAAGAAAATGCAATTGAAATACTTTGTGTAATAATGGAAAAATAACAACAACAACAACAAAATCTCATAATGTATATGTTGTACTGGTGGTCATGGTGGAAAGGGGAGATACATTGCTATAAGGATAGTTGTTCTGACCTCATGCTCCCTCTGAGAAAACTGGAGACAACTTCTGTGTTTAAATCTCTTCCAAGAATTTGTAATTAGGAACAGTGTCGTTCAAAAACCAGTGGTATAAGCAAATAAATCCAATGAGCCCTAGAGGGATTCGGGAATTTCATTCATAAGGAAACCATCCAGATTTCCATCTTCAGCTGCTATGATTTAGCCCTAGATTAAAGCCAGGGCTGATGCTGGGGCATGGTGTGATGTAAACTGATAGCAGGGGCTGCTCCGACCGGGTTATGTCCTGGCATGGAGTTTAGCTCTGGCATTGAACTCAGTGCCAGGCTGTATCCTGGTATCTGCCTCAGGTTTTCTGAGAGCAAAAAACCTACTGTCTCCTTTCCTCTGGGTTTCCTTGAAGCACAGTGGCATTGAGAAATGCCTTGGTGTAGAGAAGCTAGGCAGACACAGAAGAGAGGATGGTTTGGATCTTGATCCTGCTGGAGGTAGTGGTAAATAGAGCAGCTATTCTCTGAAGAGAGCATTTTTGGGTTAGTCATTATCCTTCTTATGGAAGGTGAAGAATAGAAGATGGAAACTGGAATAACATTGTCCTAGGGGAAATGGACCCACAGGCAGGGGAAAGTAACTAGCTGATATCTTCTGCAAGTGTCACTGATGAGGATGGGGGAGTATTTTAGCTGAGGGTTGTCAAGATGCCATGGTCTTTCATATTCTCCCTGAGGCAGGTGGACATCAGCCCTTTCTCATCCTCTGAGAGAGGAGGGGATTTAACACAGTGGTTATTTCCAGCAGGTTCCCAGAGTGTTCTGGATCTAGCCAAGAGTTTGTGGTGCTGACAAAATCCCGTGCTTCAAAAGACTGACCCTGTAGTGGTTGTGTGTTCTTGAATTTTACAAGGAAGTATTTATGAGGGCAAAAGGGGTAGGACGCAGCTCTTTCTTCTGACTTGAAAACAGAAACTACATCAGAGTCCTGTGTGAAACATGCTATTTTAGGGGAGCATAAACACCTGCCCAAAAGCACAAATGTGAAAAGCTGCCCAAACTCCAGCAGCTTGTTATCCTCTGCGGTATGGGCCTTCAAAGGAACAGAGATAGCCATACAGCAGATACAAAAGTACTTTCAAATGCTGAGCTTTACCTCCAGCAGTATTAATATAAGACATCTTTGAAGTTCTTGGCAAGGTTCTTCTGAGAAGTCATAGTCTGAACAAATTATAGTTCCATTCAGTTGTTTGATCTAGGCTTAAAGGGTGTATTGTAAAAGTAGGGGAACAGACCTATCCTAGAGATCTGATTCCTGAATTTGACACTTCTCTCTTTCAAGTTCCTCAGTTTGGCTGCTCATAGCTCAAGTGTCTTTGTTGAACTTGGTGTCAAGAATAATGGGAGATAATGTGCTGATAGTTCTCAGGGTACTGCTAAATTTCAAAATTACAGATTGGTCAGATGCAGCCTCTGGAAGTCTGCATCACCATGTGTTTACTGGAGATGAATAGGAATATGTTAGACCTTGCTGCTACCGTACCCCAGGTCTTGTACTTACATTTACAAATGTTGATGGTTTCTTTCAAAATCAGTTGTAGATACCTCTTCTTCCAAGTTCTTCCAAAATTCTTCTATGAAGATTGCTAATGGCTTCAGTTAGCAGGACAACTTAAGTCCCTATCTTTATGGTGAAATAACATTCAGAGCAAGACATGAGACCTGGCATGTTGCAATGTCATCATCTTACCATGTTGTCTCAAATAAGAGCAAAAGTTCTAAAAACATTCAGGAAGAGTTTTCTTTTTCCAGTGCTTGCACAGCCATCCTACCTTGCCAGTAATTATGGCCTGAACGAGAGTCTCCTTTCTGTCTGATCTCATTCGCTGGGTTGTGGGGATGAGTATTCCAACCCTTGAGCAACTGGATGCAAGGTAGTTGGGCTGTAAGTCACCCACCCACCACATTATTACCTATGACAACAAGATTTGGTTTTACGGTCCACTTCTCTGACTGGAATTCAGCCAGGACAGGTTGGTACCTCTACTCTTTCAAAAAGTGTCGTGGTGTGTTGTTTTTTGGTGTTTTTTTTTTTTGTGGTTTTTTTTTTTTTTTTTTTTGTTGTTTTTGTGTTTTTTTGTTTTTGTTTTTGTTTTTTTTGTGGTGTCAGGTCATCTGTGTTGGGGCTGTACCCTTTAGTAAACAGTGCTTCAGTAGGCTCTACCCATGTGCTAAGATATTACTTCATTACAAGCTTAGTGGAAAGAGTGCCAGCTACTACACCTCTCTCATCACTGTCCACACCAGCTCGACTGCATTATATTGTTATTAACTTTATATTGTAGTACAGTTATTAATAAGACAGCAGGGAATGTTGTTACATATTTTTAGCAGAGGAACAGGTTGGGACAAAAGTAACAGTGAGCTCTCTAGTAGGCCCAGGCACATAGAAATGTCTGCAACCATCTGACATATGAAGTTATTGAAGTAAAGGTGAGTGAGACTTGAAAGTTCACTTTTCACGTCATCAGCTTGGCACATATATACTACCAAAAAAAAAAAAAACCAAAAAAAACACAAAAAAAAACCAAAAAACCCAGTATCCAATTCCAAACACCTAGAAAGAAGTAATTCTGTCATTCCCAGCTATAACTTCTACTTTGTGTAGGTAAATCAGTTATATTGTTTTAACTGTATTGATACAGGTAAAGCAATACCATTTCCCTCTTCTACATAGCATGATTATATTGCATTAAAATGTACTTACAGATAGCTTGTATTTCCCAAATCAAGAAAGTTATGCCTTCATCTCGGTTTCTGTGCTATCTTCTGCTTTTAGAAAATACAGACTATGCTAGTTAAAAAGGTAATGGAAAGTAACATTCATATTGATTCAAAAGTGAAAATACGAGAGATCTCAGCAGTGTTCTCTGTAGGTAGTTGCCTCAGATTTACTAATGAGCCCCTCAACCTTTTAAAGTGAAATCAAGAAAACATGTATTTCATTTAGAAGTGTAAATATACTATTGCAACCACATCTAACAGCTTCGGAAGTAAAAGTAGCTGCTTCAGATGCTGGTGAGCCGCCTAAGGATTGTGTTTCTAGCTTTTTCTGGTGGCTCTTTTATCAGCAGATAAGAAGATGAAGTTCCTGGTCCCTCTCTGGTAGGGCTGCTCAGTGTAGCTGGTATGATTTGGAGGCTGGTGGAAGAGGCAGATGTAGCTCTTATAGCCAACTAGTTTGCTCATCCAAGGGTCATATGAAAGCTGTGGCTAGCTGAAAAAGCACATTCTGTCTGTGTTCTTACTACATTACTATGAGGCTATTGCAAGATTTGCAAGGAAAAAATAGGAAAGTGTGCAACCGGGACACCAGTAGGAATCTCATCTGTGCTAGTGAAATGCCTAATGGGGACTTGTGCCTGTTTTTTGTCAGGGTGGAACAGAATTTCTGATTTTTTCCAAAGCACCAGTGATGACCCTGTTCTAGCTACAGGGTAGACGTAAATAGAATTCTAGTACTTGGAAACACTTGGCATTTTATGGAAAGTGGAGAAACAGAAAGAACTACATATCTACTCTCAGTTTATTACCGTACTCCATCAGCTGTCCCTGGAGTGTGACCTTTGGCTCCACACACAAAAAGTTTTGGTATTTCCCCCCTCTTCATCTCTAACATTGTGCAGGAACTGGCTTGCAAAAGTCTGGAGTCCTCTACTCTCTTTATGGGAGGTCTCTGATGGGGGAGAACCTCCCAGGTTTGCCAGGCAGGTAATAACTGTTGAGCTTTATTTTTTGCACCTGAGAGGTGTAGGGATCCTGCTGGGCTGGAGCAATTAAAAGCAATGAGCAGCTGGAGAAGAAGAGGGTATAAGGGGTGGGGGAAAGAAAATAGTGCTATTTCCTGTGATCCTTGGAAGAAAGAGGATGATTTCTGCAACTGTGAGGTTCATGTGTGCTGCCCTGACTCACAGGCTACAAGGACTTCTGTGGCTGACCATTGCCTATCAAAAGTAAGTGAATTTGTGCGGTTTTCTTTGAGTCCAGGTGTGGTGTTTGTTTTTATTTTTGTAAAACTTGGTCACTTTCAAAAGGGTGCAAGGATGGAGAAGCCTGATAGTGGTGAGTGCCAAGGAAAGACAGTGAGCTGCAGACTTCTTGTATCTTGTTATGAAAGTGTGGTTCCTAAGGCTAGTGCTTTCTGAATTTCAGTTGTTTGCCTCGTGATGCACAATTTGTCTGACTCCTTTAGGCCTATTCATAGAAAATGGTACTATGATTTGAAAAGGGGTGTTTTTTTAAGAACTGTGTTTGAGGAAAAGGTACTGCTAGGGCAAATTACACTGTTGGTACTTTTCAATCTCTACATGTGTTTCTTCTTTGTTTGCCTCATCCTTTCTTTCAAGTACTCTTTATTATGTTATCAGTTCAGTCAAGGTTGACTTAAAAATGCAGAAGGCCTGTAACTCTCCAGTAGCCACAAGTAAGGTTGGCAGGCTTTATTCACAAGTGGAAAAGCAGGGTGTAAGTAAAAGGTGGTATTTAATTTCAGACAGATGTGACTAGTTTAACTTGTGTCAGCATTATGAATTATTAATGTATTGCAATGATTATTGCTGGTCACAGTTGAAGGACTCTCATTTTATTGTGAATTTTTTTGTTCTGGCTTAATTAAAATACATGAGACATTTTGTCTTGTGGTTGTACGAGGCAGAAAGAAGTGCATCTTTTCTGGGTTTAGTATTCACTGTTTTGTTTGCTTGTGACCCAAGCATTCTCTTCTATTCTTATGCAGTCTATATTTTATGTTGTGATACTCCTTATTGTGTTTGCTTTTTTTATGTTCCCTTTCCAAATTTTTTGAGCAGAAGTGAGCTTAAATTATTGAAACTAATGCACTTAGATTTGTTTTACATGCCTTGTAGATGGTAACATTTTCTTATTTAGATGCCGAGTTCAATTGTTGGGGTTTTTTTTTCACCTAATTAAAAAGTTAGCTTGTCTGCAGTATTGTTTCAGCTACTGTATGGTAGGTTTACTGGGTATTATTTTGCTTTGTGTGTGTGTGTTACTCTGCTTAAGAAGCTTCTAGATGGAATTTTGGCTTAAGAAAGAAAATGAGCCATTTTTCTGATGATGTAGCTGAATGTTGTTGGGCAACTGGTGGAAGAAAATTTCTAGCTTTTAAAAGCTAGAGTATAGTTTTTGAGACTCAGGCTGTTCATCAGTTCAGATGCTACTTAATGAAGATTTTAGGTTTTCTGTTGTCTTGATGGACACTTTTTTTTTTTTTTTTGCTTGGTTTTGAAAGGGTTCACAAATAAAAAAAGCCACCAGTTGTGAATTTGAATTTATGCTAAGCCTAGGGCATGACCATATCTTTGACTCTCTGAACTTACTATTCAGACTTTGAGTTCATTTTTTCTGGTGCTTTTATTTCACTTGCTGAAGTGATTAGCACTCTAAGTGCCATATGAAGAAGCAACCACCTGTACTAGGTTTGAAACAAGGAGGGTTGAGATAATGGAAAGAATTGCCTCAAGATGCATTCTTTCTTTTCTAATTAGATGTGTATTAAGTTATATGTGTTTTCAGCCTGAAAGTCTTCAGAATGCGTATGTGTTTCTTGCCTTTCTGTCACGTCAAGGGGCTTGAAGGAAACAGTTCCTAATGTTCATCCATACAAAGATGAAGGAGGGAATACTGCTTAGCTTGCAAAAGCTGTTTTAAAAAAGATTAATGGTCCTGGGAAATGGGTAATTGAACATGGCCTTATTCTTCCTCACATCATTGATCAGTGTTCAGCTCAGTGAATGAAAGTCATTATTGTTTGATTGATCCTTTAGCTATATCCTAAAGGATAAATGATCACATTGTAGTGTCACCTTTTTTGTTTTGATAATCTCAAAACATTAGGTCCTATAGGTCCAAGGTCTGAAGCTCTCTGCTGTGCAGCAAGATGAGTGTTTGGCGTTGTCTCCTCATTTGCAGTATTTTTCAGGGCAGGGTAGAAATGGGCTGCTTTAGCATTGAGAAAGCTAAGTCATCTGAACAGCTGCCAAGGAAGGTAAAAGGATATTGCAAGTTGCCAAAACATTGTCTGTCTTTCATAAATGCTTTCATATTGAAAGGAATTGGAGTATAACTGTCATTTAATTTAGTATTTTCCTTTGTGGGCTATTAATCAAGATGGGCAAGATGTGAGTGTACATTCTGCCAGTGAAGACATCCGCTAGCACAGGGCAACTGTCTGTCTAGTGCTGCTCCTCCCAATGTTGACTCCAGTTTGCTATCCTGTTCTCTTGACATGTTTCAACATGTAATTGCATTGGCTTATATACAGTAATGTGTCTGGCTTGGGGTTTAATCCTAGCCGTTTTAAGAGTGCTTATTGAATTGCAGGTTAAAAATAGACTTGACTCAGATGGGCTGTACACTATCACCTATGCTCTGCTTTGGCAGTTTGTTTGTAACATGACATAATGAAAAGTTGACAAGAGCAATATAGGCAGAATGCTGTGCAGTGATGTCTAAGGATTTTTATCTTGAACAAGATATTTTCTTAACTTGATGAAGTTGGCTAGTATGGTTATACTTCAAATAAGTGACATACTCCTGCATTAAATTCTTTGATAGTTCTGGTAGGCTGCTGAAAGAATGCTCTTGCCTTCAAGCCATTCTTTAGATTCATGTTGCTTCTGTGGGAAAGCCACTGGTAACAGCCCATAGGGTTTGGAAATCGTTAGAGTGAGGTGCAATTTGAGTGACAAAAAGGAGATTAGAAATTTTTTTTTTTTTTTAGTGAAGTGTAAGTTGAGCTATATTTATTTCCTTTTTGTTGTTATGGTATGTCAGTTTCTAACAAATATTTTGGAAAGATATATGCACCTGCTGAGGGGAGAACAGTTTACTATCTCACAAGTAGTCATCAGCTAGTGTTATTTTAAAAAATATCAAGGGAGCTTGATTAAAATTATTCTCTCATGTTCTGCATCCACCAAATTAGATTTCATGAAATAAAAACAATAATCTAATTTGAGATAATTAAGCACCAATTCAAAAAATATAGCATGAAGAAAAATTTCAAATAAACCCCCTTTTTTCCCCTCAGTGAATTCTTCTGAAGGAACTGGCAAAATCAACTAAAAACAATTGCCGTAAAAAGATTACTTTCTTGGATGATTGTCTGTATATGTAGATGCAATTAAAACAACGTTATATCTACCTCTGTTTCCTCACATTGGTGATTTGTCCATTACTTTTAAATAAAATGAGTCAAGACTGAAGAATGTTCTGTAGGTGAGTCACAGGAGGTTAACACTGAAGTTGAAGTCATGCCTGCATGTTACTTTATAACAGGCTGTCTGTCTGACAATTTAAAATAGAAGTGACTGATCTCATGCTGTATTTCAATGTGGCTACTAAAAACTTCTATGGTTTGAGTTATTTTGGAAGGCAGATTCTTAAAAGAACGAGAGGCTAATAGAGTTGGGGTGATTGTACACAAGAACTACAAAAAGAGGGAAAGTCTATAAAGTTTTCCTGGCCCAGAAACAGAAATACAATAATGAGCGTGTTTTTAGCCAAATTTAGTATCTCTTTTGGAATGTACTTTGTCAGTTGTAACTTTATGAACAGGTGTTATGTCAAGACATTTTGCAGGAGAATTTGTTTTAGAAAATGGAATTTGCTGTTTATTTATAGGTGTATCTATTAAATATTGGTAGGATTTTTGTAAGAAATTGTAATTAGCTACTTGGGGAAGTATACAAGTGATTTGGTCTGAGTGTTCTTACTGTAGCCTGCAACAGCATACTTGTGTAATGTTGCACTTTTCCTACCAGGGAGTGTGACACTCGGATTTGCTGTTTTAGTGGACCCTATTTTGGCTTGATTGTAAAGCTGTCACCACTGGGCAATGACCTGAGTGGTGCTCATATTAGTGTCTGTCTTTATGAGCTACTGCTGGAAATGGAAAAACTTGTTTACTTAATCAGATACTATTGAAGCTAATTAATGCATTTGGTTTGTTTTTATTGTGGAGAAGGGAGGTCAGTACAAGTCACCAGTCAAAGAATGAACACCTCAAGGTGTTCGGGCAATTTCAAAGGCCTGCATAGCAAAGCAATGTTGGTGCTCATTCTTCCTACCCTTCCACTTGCTGGTTTTCAGTATTACAGCCCCCACTGTAGCAGGAGGTGCAAGATCAGTTTACAAGTGATGGTGGTTTGTGGGGCACTGTGAGTCATCCTCTTCAAGGAGACAGATAACTACTTCACTATTCTTTGTGGATGAAACCATGGTCATGGGTATTTTGTGCATGAGACAACTTCTCTCAAGTAACCAGGGCTTGTTCGTTTCTTCCCCTGGAGGCCATGGTTGAAGAAAACTAGCCTGAAGAGAGGCTGTAGTTTTTCAAGTGCATTTTAAAAATCTCTGGATAATAGTATTTTAAGTTCTTGATTCTCAGAAATGGTTTCTGGAGAGCCATCTACAAAAAGGATGTTGTGCAGTGCTATCAAAAACATAAAGTAGTACTAAGCTGTATATTACAACCAAATATTGAAAGCCTTATGTACTCATGCCCATATTCCTTAGCAACAGTTGGGGAATGTGTACTGTTAGCTGCAGAGATGCTTGGACTGGATAGCATAAAACAGACCTGTAATTTTTTTGAGGTTGCTGAGTGAAGAGCTTCTGTTTTGAAGTTGAGGAAAGTTAAAGCTTTGAAACCCTACGTAGGTGGATAGAATGGGTAGGGCTACTACATGACTGCAAAAGGAAAAAACAAACCACCCCTTGCACGTGGACATTTGTGGCAGAGTGAAGAATGCAAAATAAATATTCTCTCTTGTATTATCTCTTGGATGATACTCATTCCATCTTCCCAGAAACACGAGAGGTTTTGGAGTATGGGATGTTAGCTTTTAGGATGCAGGAGTGGGTGGGCACAGGTGGGCAGCGTCTGGGATTCCAGGAGCAGCCTTTCAGTGGAATGTCTCCTAATGGAAAAAATAAGTGAAGTTTAATCTGACAGTGTTGCTGCTGGTAGATTTTAGAGTTAAGATTTTGTTTAGGCAGCTCTCCTTTGGGTGTTATATTGTGTCCTTAGCATAGTCTCCAAAGGCAGTGCAAAGCAAACCAAAATATTAAGCTGCTGAGCAGGCTTTTATTGGAACCTTGTTTTGCTCTTACCCAGGAGGAAATAGGTTTCTATTTGCTCTGTTATATTATGATTTGGGGGCAGGGGAACCATTTTGCTGTCTTTAAATTCTTCAAGCTTCTGTAAGTCAAAATAAGGTTAAAGAATTATGTTTATTGCTTGGAACAAAAAATAATAAGTCTTTCCGTCTTCCCTGAAAAAAGTGTTATACCTGAGCCAGCCCTGAGAAAACCTTCACAACTTGCTTCACAAATGAATTGGTATCCAGCTATTTTATTGGTCTAGATGAAAAATACTTATGTCTCAGTCTTCTCTGTCATAACAGCAAGTGTCTAAATTTGTGGTGAGGAAAACAGTCTCTTTTTAATCTACCTCAGATGAAATATGTTTGTTTTTAATATACTAGTTCAGTGTACTAAAATGCCCAGTTAGTGCAATAAAACTATCTAAATGGACTATTTTCTTCTGAAGTGTAAACCTCACATATTTGAAAGTAGCTAGTTGAATATTGGGAAAAAGATTTTGGTGGTGGTGGGTTGGTTGGTTGGTTTGTTTGTTTTTTTGAGCTACCCTCAGTTTTTGGGAGAGACCATAGGAAATAAATGATGGGAAATGATTTGCTTCCAAAAATACCAGTTGTTGAGGAACACCATGTAGATGTATGTAGTAAGAGACTCTTGGTATTTACAGTTTTCAATGCAAATGTATTTTAGTTAATTTTAGTCATGCTTACCAGACTGGAATGGGATGGTTGTCAGGAGTGAGGATATTTCCTCTGTGCTCTTGATGACATAGTGCTGGCTAATAGTTAGACCCCAGAGCAGACCTTAAAAGAAGTAATTTTGGTATTTTCCAGTGCATCTTCATAGCACTGTGATGGATGACTGGTACTTGGTAACCATTTCCCTAGTTACTTAGCTGTCACCACTGGGGGTTTCTAGGTATGGGTCAGAAGAGCCATTTTTCTTGTAACTTGGAGTCATCTGAAGTGGATGTAGTAGACTAGTGGGCCGTGAGTATGGCCTTAATGTGTAACATTCAAGAGTCCAGCCAAGTTATTTTTCCAAGAGCCCTTCATAGGGAAACAGTGGCTTAAGCAGTAAGTTTCTGCGGTAAGGCTATCCTTGTGTAAATTATAGTAATTGTTTTATTATCTAAACCCAAGGTGGTACTTTCAGATATTGTAGTTATTATTTGAATACTGAATGCACACTTAGTGCCTTTTGAACATACTTTATCCTGTTTTTTTTCTTGTGATTATGTACTTCTATTGTCACCCTTTTGTTAGTGTGCTTCAATCGTACTGTCAAATTGTTCAGTCTTCAGAATATAAGAATAAACAGGTTCTAGTTTGTACTTGACTGTTGAACTTGACAGCTCTGCTTTTTCTTCTTCCTGGAAAAAAAATACACCCTACTTGGTACTAGAATGTCCGTTCTTTCATGAGCCGTCATGTAGACTTGTATAACAGTCAGCCAGCAGCTGCTTTGCATGGAATTTGCTCATTTTTTAATATATTGGTTTAGTTTTGCAGGCAAATGAAATGTTAACAAAGATTATATAGTTATGTGAAGCTTGACATGTTTAAGGGTAACTCATCAGAGTGGTTTGTAAACCAAAAGTACTCTCAGCACAAGTTTAACCATAGAGATTAATGAATATAGATTTCTTTTTCTTAGCATCCTGTTGAAGTTTCGACAACCACTGTCTTTTCTTGCCAAAGGAAGGTCACCTTGTTACCATGACACTGTTGTTTAGCAATCAGGGCTGGCCTTTCAGGAATGGAAATTACTGAATGACTTGATTCCACTCTTTGGAAGTTGATCATAGTATAGCAAAAGCTCTGTGACCGATGAAAAGAATCTCTTGAATATTTTGTGCTAAATGTACCACTGTTCTCAAGTGTGACTTGGGTCACCTGATGCTGAATTCCAGACAAGGCTCTAGTAGGAGGGAAGCAGGGATGCCCCTGAAGTCTTATGTTTTCACTTGTATGCTGTGATGCTCTTACATGCCTTTCTGCAATGTAACCATCTGCCCTAAAGCAATGTAAGCTTTGGTGAATTTTTTTTTTTTTTTTTTAATGGATTCAGTTTTCTGGTTCAGTATCTCACCAAACCAAGTGACTGAGAGCTGTTTCTGTCACCCTCTCTTATATGGTTGCCTCTGCTTAGCTGGGAGCCCCATTCCCCTCATGCCTCACAGGGTCATTAAAGTGTGCAAACATCTTTAAAATCTAAACCATCTCAGTATAATCGGGATAAAAAAAATTACTGCATATGCCCAGTGTTTGAAGTCTTAAATCCACTGATGCTTGAGCTCTCCAGAGGTGCCCTGGGTCATACTGGTGGTTCTACAGGCTGTCCACTGACGACCTCTTCTGTAAGAATTGGCAGAAGGTTGCTGGGCAACACATCAAAGTTTTAAACCAAAACTCAAGCCAACAAAGTGAGTCTGCTAAAATGCAAATTAATTAATCCCCACTCAAATAAATGTGTAGGTGGTGTTTATCTTGACATGGCCTTACAGCCTTGTTGTGTGGGCCATCTCCTTTCCTTTGCTACCAGCTTTCTGGAAGAGAGTGGCCAGATGTGCCTTTATAGCCTGTTTCTCACTTGCAGTTTGATCATCACTTAACAGAGGCTGAGGTGATTGCTGCTCCAGTCTCTGACCAGGCAATCTGTGGTGAGACTGGGTATGTGAAAGTTGCTTTTGGGACAGGGACTGTCTGTGCCAGAATGCACTATCCTCTGCTGTTTTGGCATTTTTTTGGGGCCTGTGGTCCCAGGACACCTTTTTAGTTTGAGTGTAGCAAAGTGGTAGGAGGAGGGTGGCAGGCAGAGGCCAGGCAAGGTCCTGAAATTTAGGATCTGGTGTCTGTGGCAGTCAAGATTACAAACACTGTCTGTCGATGGAGTTTTGCTCACCTGATCTACTACAGGCAGGAGAACCACTGTTGCCAAAGTTAATGGGGGACCCTAATGCTGGAGCTGAGAGGTCCTACATAAGCTTAAATAGAAAATCTTCACTCACAGGGTTTCTGTCTGTCATGTACCTGCAGTATTGCTGGCTTTTTTATGCAACACTGAACTTTGTGTTGTGGTTCCCCTTCAGTGTAAGGACAAGGTTACCACTTATATAACAATTGCAAAGTGTAGTGGAAATTGACTGCAAATCTATAATGTAGGCTGTTTACAATCCCCTACTCCAATTATTTAATAAGCTTTTTCTAAAGGAGGACTGTATGTATTCACTAGTAATCAATAGCTTCATATGATTCTGGAAGGGCAGTCAGGACAAATGAATTGTGTGTATTAAGTTTTCTACTGGTGCATAGGGTTTACAGTTACTCATCAGTGCAATTTAGTTATTATAAATATAGTGCAATCTCATGTTGTAAACAATATGCCTAACTGGAAAAAAGAATAAAAAAGAAACTTAATAGATTTAATTCTTGTACTGTTTCCTGCCCTGTTAAACTTAAAATGAAGATGCTTAAATTTTTTGATAGTGAAGCTTAAGGTATGACTTCTTACATGTAGTCTATTTAACAGAATGATTTTTTTTTTCAGATTACCTTCTCTGAATATGTTCAGAGAAAACAGCTAATTGAGACAAGAGCAAATTGTCTTGAGAAAATTACATACTCTAAGCAAATCCTTGTAAGTTAGATTGCCAGAACTTTCTACTTTGCTCTGATGTGCAGCAGGTATTGAAAACATCTGTGTATAGATGTGTAGAAGAGCTGGGCTTGTGGTAAGAATAAGTTGGTGTATAGCCATGATTACAATGAGATCCAACTCTCATTCCAGTGAGGGTGAACACTTGTTTTTGCTCTCTATAAATCAAGACCTTTATCATATTCTGCCTTATATTGTCAAAAAAATTATATTGGGAAATACGAGAAATCGGTGTGTAAAATCTTTCTGTCCCTACAGGTGACCGGGTGGAGTCCTTGTCTCTTGTTTGGAAATTGTGCCTGTATATCTCTGAGGAGTGGGAGGTGTTGATGCCAGAATAATCAGACAAGAACATGTTAAATAAACCTGCAAATCCAGTCTTCTATAGTGCTGCCCAAGATGGCAGCTGACACACTTTCTATTTAAGAAAAAGCATGTAATATTAATTTTTCTTTGCAGTGTTGTTTACTTGGAGTTCTCATGCTGCTCTCTGGGGGGGAAGTCTAAAATATACAGAAGACAAAGATGCAAAGTGAAGTAGTGTTCTTTTCTTAGATGGGTGTGTGAGCCTTTCCTCAAGTCTGAAATAGAAGTAGAAGCTCTCAGGCCCGAATGTCAGGAACACTTCTGGTAGGTGAACTGGATTACGTTAACATGCAAAACAATTTGAGGGAGAAGTTGGCTAATAACTGCAGTACAGAGGCAATGGTAACAGAGGTAGTTAGTCCCTGTGCTGGTGAGGAGAAAGAAGCAGCAGCTATTGCCTGAAAGACACTGGAGAGTTACCTGTCGATGAGGAAAAACAGAGATACCACATACTGTTACTGAAAAATTGTAGCCATCAGGGATTATACATATTTTTTACTTAAAATATTTTATAAGTCTTCACAGCCTTAAAGCTAGGGCATAACTGTCTACTCAAAACAGTAATTTACAAGGTTTATGGAAATGGAAACAAATCCTTCTTGTGAGCTACTTCATGTTTTTGTAAATAGACATTGTGTATTTTTAAGAATCATATTCTGCCAAATTTTGCTTGCTTTAGTATGCTAAGCAAGGATAGAGAATGTGCAAAATGCTTCTAAGATGCAAGGACTAGGAAGACTTAATTGCTGTTTGCTCTGTTAAATGATCCTGAAACTGTCTGGTGCAGTCTGCACCCATAACTGATAGGTACATTTGTAATAGTCCCATAAGCAACTTGTTGGAAAGAAAATATTCATGGCTGTTGTGTAGGAAGAATAAGTTTGGACTACTAGATATGAGACATCTGGAAGTGCCATGAATTTCTTGGTGGAAAAGCTTCTCAGTGAAACATCTGGGGCTTATTTCTCTGTCTAAACCCAAATAACCTGAAAACTGTTTGAAGCATGTATTTAAATGTAAAAGCTATCAAGATGTTTGCTCTACAAGTGAAGAGCAATGAAATGCTTCAGGAAAAAAAAAAGACACAAAAAAGGCCCAATCTGAATTAGTGTTGCTGTAGAAATTAAGGTATCCTTTTCAGAAAAGGAAGAAAGAGTAGGAATGTCTTCACGTATACACAGTTGCTCTTTGCACTGAAGGAACACATAGAAAAAATGGTTGTTGTTTGTGTGTGTTGTTCTTGTGTGGCTTTTTTTTGTTGTTGTTGTGGTGTGTGTGTTGTGTTTTGTGGGTGTGTGGGTTTTTTTTCCTTTGTTTGTTCCCCCTTTCTGGTGGATGGGAAAAGTGGGTTTTTTTTGTTTTTTTTTTTTTTTTTTTTTTTTAATTTCTTACTTTGAACCTTTCTCATGCATAACAAAAAAGTTCATTCCTCTCCTGGTTTAGGATGATTGAGTCAGCTATTCCTTGCCTGACCAAGCTGAACAACCATAGCTGCTGTTTTCTTTTTTAATTGGTTTTCACAATGGCTTCTGGAGAATCAGAAACTTCCTACTACTTAGGTTGTCAGCAGTTTTCCAATCTGTGGATCTTTGTTGTTGGGTTGTGTTTGGTTTGGGGGTTTTTTCTGTTGGACCACTGCCAAGATGGGCTTTAATGTTGCCCCCTTTTTTTTTTTTTTTTTCCTCCTTCCTAAAATAAAGTTTATTTTTTGCTCAGGGAAGACTCAGACAGGAGGACTGGAGGCAGGAGAAGCGTGGGTCTCCATGACCACAGGGATGCCCCAGGGTGCCCAGGGTTGCCATGCACTAACCAGCTACAACAGTGAAGTTCATGAAGAGAAATTCAACACTCTTTTTCATGGACTGCCTTGTGAATGTGTCCCCAGTACCCAGTCCATTTTGGTTTTATGTTTTTGAGGTTTTTTCCTCATTTTTAAGTAGAGTGGGGTTAGTTTATCAATAGGAGATGTTTTGAGTACTGAAAACCGAACAAAAATTTGGGCCTTTTTGCATGTTGAATGGACCTGTTTCTTATTTCACTGACTTGCTGTTGGAGAAGATGACATCATCCCTGCAGAGACGATAAAGTTACACTGGTGTATGCATTGTGAGCTTAGAATGGCAACAAAGACCTTGATGCTTTGTGTACTGAAACTGTCTTTATGCTTATTTTTATGCTTTTTTTTTTTTAACATAAGGGTTTTGCCTCCATTGTTTTAGTGTGCAGAATAAGACAGCAGCTTGACCAAGACAAGCTACTCACTGGTAGAACCACTTTCAAAATAATTGGTAAACAAAAGTACCATGAATAAAACAGAGCTTTGTGCTTCGTATTTCAGAGTTTTTGATTGTAGTTTACGCTTGCTGGAGTGTGTGAACAATGTGAGACATTTGCCCATAGTGACGGAAACTGGAAGGATGAATAGCTGCAGCTCTGAGGTAAAGCTCAGTTGTGTTTTTGTGGTGCGCAATAGCAGTTAAGCTCATACTGAAAATAAATTCGTTTTTGCTGTAATTCATAGTGAAATCAACACCGAAGAGAGTAATGGCTATTCTATTTCTTGAACGTGGTGTTTCTATGTTTTAGGGCTGTGCTACTACTTTTTGTTGTTTGTTTTCAGTGAAGAGAGAGAATCATGATTATAATAGAGGGAATATAGATAGTGAGAGACACACCTGTCTCTCCCCTTCATAGTTGCTCAAAGTGCATGCTGTTTTTATCAGAGAGGAGAATTATTATGTTTTGTTTGAGCCAGATACTTTGATGATATTAAAGCTACTTTATGTAAGGGAAATGGATTTTATTAATTGTTTTCCATTAACACAATGTTTATTTGTTTGTTTGTTTCTAGCATGAGGTAAGATAATGAATTCTCGTGTCAGAAGAAAGTGTCTACTATTTCTACACTTTTGAGAATGAAGCAAGTACCAAAAGTCCATGTTTGGACAGGAGGGATGAGCTTGTGACAAATACCTTGACCTGAGGCTTGGGTGAACATTTGCTCTTTCTGAATGTACCAAAAGCTTGTTATATGACTGTGTGTTAAGCACTTTAGGGTTGATTCTGTGGTTGCAAGTGTGACTCTTGCCACTGCTTAAAATTGACTCCTAGCTTTGTTCCAAACTGCAAGTATTGGGCATGTTTCTCCATGTGAAAACCTATAAACTCTTTTTCAATGCTTACTATTAAAGGTAGCTCTCCCCTCTACATGCAGCCATGTTCTTTTCATAAGCTACATTCTCATTCATCTCAAAAACGTAACTTAGTTATTTATAGCTATTTGGTTCTTTAGTTTGCAAAGAACAGTCTTCCATTGCAGAGTTGGGAACTCCCTAGTTTTTTAAGGTGCAAGAGTATGGTGTTATTTCACCTTCTGGGAAATAGCTAACCAGCTAATCTATCCAGATCCAGGACATGTGTACATGATAGCATGTTCCAAGTTATTTTGCTACAGGTAGCTGTGAGGATCACTTGACTTCTACCAAACGGTTATCAAGGCTTATCTATGGTACAAAATGTTACACCAATTAATTTGGTGTGTGCAGTCTAGGCCAGCTCCTTGGAACTTAAGGACTCCTAAGGGCCAGACCCCCCTCTATCCATTTAAGCATCTCTAAAATGATTTTGACAGCTTGTCTTCAGAAGATGTCCACAGTGCCTTTCACTTCCTTACCAATTCTCAGATATTGAAGGGTTTGTTTTTCCATAATACATTGGCTTTGGTGGCAAATCAGCATCAGACACTTCCAACCAGCTGCTCTGGGGTTGTTTTTACAGCTTAGTGACCAGCTGCACTGCAAGGAAACCCAACCATTTGTCATGAGAAATGTTTAACATAGATCATTTTGACAAGTAACCACAAGATAGTTGTTGCAACCGCTGGACAGAGGACTAGAGTACATAAGCGAGGCTATTGCCTCTGAAGTTGACAAGTGCCAACATGTCAGACAATGGCATTTAAGTACATAAAGTTGTCATGTATCTTTGGTCTTGTAGCTGTCTGTGAATGTTTCCAGCATCTTCTCTTCAGGTAAATCCATTTGGAATTGACAGGCTAGACATCTGTAAGCTTAGTTAATTGAATACAGCAGAAAAACTTGTTAGGTGTTAGTGTGTTTGACCCACGTTACTTATGAAAACCTCTACTTGTGTTTTATTCCTGTCATTCAAATGTTTTTTGGTTTTTTTTAATTTTTTTTTTGTTTCTTTTTCATGTTGGGAGTAAGCCCTGAAAGCAAGGGCCCCAAGTGCATTGATTTATACTTGTACTATGCTTGTAGCAAAGTACAGCTACGTTATGGTGGTTCTGTGCATAAAAGAAAGTGGTAACTATGGCAGCAATCTACAGTAGCTAATACCAGATGGTTTAGAGGGACCAATTTAAATAATAGATAATAGATTGCTGATATCTTGAAATAGACATGGTTCATATGCTCTTAGTTACAAGAAATTAGCCTTCCTATTTCTAGAAGCATTTAATTGCATTTGATCTCAAGCTTTGAACTCTAATTACGAGCTTTATTGGACCATCATCTGCCGTACTTAATGGTCACTTGTAAATAGTCTTGTGTTTCATTTATTTATTCCTTTGTTCTGAAAAAGACTAAAAGCATCATTGACTTAGTTTTGTTCTTGAGTACCGTGATCCTCTCTTGCTTTTTCCCAAACTATCTCAGTCTTTCTGTTCTCTTATGGCATTACCTAGTCCTTGCTGATAGCATTTAGAGCTTGTCTGCTGCCAAGGAAAATAGATCAGGACTTTATTCCGAAGGCCTTTTGTTTCTAGTTTCTTTGACAGGGTGATCAGAGTGTAAGCAAGGAATGAATGCTGTTAAGATATGGCTGGTAATGTTGCATTTATTCTTTCCTTACAAACATATTTTACTTAAACTGAATTGGAGATTGTGGTTTTCTGTTTCAGTATTGTTCAGATGTGATTCTAATGAATGCAGAGGTTCTCTTTTGTTTGCCTGTTCTAGTCCAGGCAACTGTGTTAAAACTAGGGGTTGAAACTGTTTGGCAGCTAATCAGACAAGGCAGAAATGAATGATAAAAAAAAAAAAAAAAAAAAAAGATGAAGCATAAATGCTAAATACATTCTGCTCAAGGGTAGAAAATCTATCTTTAGATCCCTTGTGTGCTTTTATAAAATCTGGAAGTGGTAGTTAAGAGAATTTACAGGGTATGTGTATTTTCACTTTTTTTTTCAGTGTTTTTGTATTGAATTTCTTTCCCTTAACCTTTTTAATAATTCTTTTTTAATGACTTCCCAATTGATGTTTGGTTTTGAAACCACAAACCCTTTAAGAGGCAGTGTAAATATTAGGAAGAGTTTCATTGCTGTAATCATTAGAATATTCTTAGTAGACAAAATCTTTCATTTAAATCTCTGAGATTCTGGCTATATCTGATAAAAGCTTCTGTTGACAAGCATATGACGTTCTTTTTGCTAACCCTGCTGTGCTATATTTTCTTCTGTATTTCATATAAACCATTGGTCTAAATGTGTTCGGTGCATTTTCCTTTATTTTAAGCCATGGGTTTGTGCTAGTGTTTCAGTGTGTGGTGTTTTGAGGTTTTTTTTAGCTTTAACCAGAAACCTCCGAGTCAAGTTTTGATTGTAACAAAAGACAATTTACCCTGGTCTTCTTGTTTCTTCTGCTGACTCTCTGAATCTCATCAGCTCCAAACTTCTCCTGCTTTGGCCCTCAAAAGTTTGTCAATTTTGCCAGAACTGCAGTTTCAGAACTACTACCCACTTATCTCCCTCTGAAGCTGTCTTGTTTTCCCCAAAACCTCCCTGCTCCAGGTTTCCAAACAGCCTGGTAAGATTTTGTTTTCTTTAGTTGTGATTTCTTGTAAAGGAAGGATCTTAGATGTAAATAACCTCTTATCTCAAATACTGATTTTAAGTTCAGTTTATCTCGGGACTTGACATTCCAGCTGCATTATTTTTAAAAGGGTGCAGATGTGAGTTGGATGGATGGAAATGCAACTACGTGTTAGGTTAGGGATGGGATCTTGCCTTCTGTGGTATATTGTTTAGTAGGTGTTCAGCCACTGTGTCAATGAACCCACTGCTGCTGAAGATGGATTGCATTTTTTGCTTACCGTGTGCTGCTTGTGCCTCTGTAAATGGTGTGGGCTGTTCTGCAGGAGTTGAGTATTTTAGTTTTGTGATAGTTAGTGAACGACCTGTGGTGTCCCGAGTGCAGATAGAGTAACGATGGTGAAATACCTGAGACAACCTGTATCTTTTAACTGTTCAAGCAAGGTGGAGAGAGGGTACTAAGAAAAAGTTGTTCTCAGGGACATGCCTTAAGAATAAAAGGCTTTAAGTCATAGGTTCATGCTACTACATCCCTTCAAAAATATTTTTCAATTAAGTACTTCAGTTTTCATCTTAAGTAGTACAGAAGAAGCCATATGGAATTGTTTGCCACAAAAAAAGTATGATTTTTGCTTTCCTGGGTTGCTTTCTACTTTTAAAAGAACAACTTCTGAGATTTTAACTCTTTGTTTTTCCCACACATGCGTACGCTCACGCTGAACAAAAGATTCCTCAGCTGATAAACTCTATTGAAGCTAATCCTTTCCCTCCTCCTTTCCCTTTTCTGACCTATTTCCTTCTTAGAGATTATTTCCATTTCCTTGGATGCCTTCACAGTCATTCCAGACAAATGGTAATGAGAGCATGTCAGCTGTAGGCATCCTTGCTGTATCAGCCAAAAAGCTCTATCTACTTCCAAGTGAAGGGTCCCTTTCTTATGGCCACTATCCTTTCTGTTCAGCTGAAGTTGTACATAACCATAAAGGTGAGAGAAAAACACTTTGTTTTCTTAATTAGGAAAAGCTGTACATGGATGGGGAAAGGGAATGGAAGAATCTAGGTGCCACAAAGTCAATGACAGATTACAGACGTTGGGTTATTTGCATCCTGTAGGCTCATTGTGTGTGCTGTGAGATACCTAGAAAATGCAGTAGGTTTTTAAGACTAAAGAACTGGAGAATGTTTGGTCTAAAGACAGTGGATCCACAGTGGTCTAGACAATTTGACTTCGTGAAGTTCTACTGTTGGCTTTTTGGTTTGCATGTCATCTAAAATGTAACTAATGTAATTGAAAATAATTTAATGAGGTGGTGTAGAAATAATGTGTGTTAGTTCCCCATGCAGTGAGAAATTCTGCGTAGTTTTAATGCAGAAATTCTGTTGTTTTTAGTGTTTTCAGTTAGCTTTTTAAAGTCTGCATTTAACATTGCAGTAACCCCTATCTCTAGATTAATTTATTTGGCTTTCTTTTTCCATGGTTGTTGACATATTGAACACTTGTGCTTTCTAACACTGCCTGTGTGGCTGCTGGTGGAAGCCAGAGTGTCATGTTTGGACACAGATATTCCAGTAAACTCTAAATTGCTCCCCATGGAGCACTGTGTTAAATGGAATCATGAAGCAAAAGGCCTCTTGAGTCAGTGACATAATCACCTAATAATAGCAACAGGTAGCCATCTATGCGTTACACTTTCAGCGTGGTGTGTTGCATGTATTTCAGAGCCTTCTGAAAGAGCAGTTTCAGAATTTTGAACTTTGAACTTCCTTCTGTTATTCTTAAGTCAAACCCATAATATTAATATAACAGCTTTCTGGGTTTGTTTTCAGTGTCTTTGTTATTTCAGCAGAGTATTTTTATTGGCAGTGTATTGTTCCAGTGGCTCTTGAGGATCTAACGTGGCATTAAAGTTTCACTTCATGCACTGTATTACCTGACCCCAGGAGTATTTTGTGGCGTCTACCAGGCCAGAGATAAAAGCTGCTGTTTCAGACTAGGAGCATGGGCTATGTTCAGAATTCCAGCATTTTCATATCAGAGTAGCAGTTCTTTTGAAAGTAATCGTGCTCCGATGGCCCTATGGCAAACCTTCGGACTAGACTTTGTGTGTAGGCACAGCTCCAGCAATGCGACTGCACGAGCTGCACAAAGAGTAGAAAGTTTGTGAAGTAGTTTCACAATGGCAATTACCATGCTAAAAAGGAACCAGAGGTGCATTAGCTTTAATAACAGCTCCCACAGGCTATGCTGATCAATTCTGCAAAATTGGGGAATGGTGTCGTACGTGCTGAACTACTACTTATAACAAAGTCAGAGATAGAGAAAATCAAATTGTATTTTTTCCCTGTCCCCTTCTTTCCCTCTAAATGAGTATGAAGAGCAAGTTTGGTAAAGTTCAGAAGCCTTATTGACTTCTGTGAGCATGGATGACTGAAGGTGGAACAGCTACTTTCTCCATGAACAGCCTTCTTATAGAGCTTGTGCCTTACCTTACTTTTAAAACTCTGACCTTGTAAAAGTATCGTGTTTATGGCTATTTTTAAAGAATACAAGAAAAGAAACCCAACAAAAACCACCATCGTGTTACAGAACTGTAAAAAACACATTGGGAGAAGTATAGTTTCGTTTTAAGCAATTGCAATTGCAGGTACTTTGAGCATAGGAATTTCTAGGTCAAGACACGGTGACTGTTGGTTTGCTGTCACACTTGAAACTGAGAGCAGTTTTGAGAGTGCACTGTTAATTTGGGGCATTAATATTTGGATTACATACAGATTATTTGCTTTCCTTTTAATCTCACTAATTCCAGGGTTTTTAATTGAGATGGGTCATGTTCCATCACTGCAGTAGATATTTTGGTCTTTCTCCATTATTTTGTCCAAAATGATGATGACTGGAACATGCATAACACGTGGCACAGGCTGTGTAGTATCAACTCTCATAGGAAGAGAGATACCGAGGGAAATCACTGGTGGCCTAGAAGCCCGGATGGTTATTCTGGTGGGTTGACTGTGGTCTGTGGGATGTAGTTTAAATATCCCCTTTATTCATTACTCTGTGATAACTAACAATAATGGCAATCCTGTTGCATCCTAAAGGGCCAGCCATGTGCTGGGGCAGAAGACTTACGCTTGCAGATCTGTAATTTCAAAAATTTAAAAAGCATTAAAATATGAGGTTTTCTGAATGTAACATGACCATTCTCAGTTGGAAATTTGGCCTTAGATGGAAAAGTATTAAATAATCATTTGCACAAATCATTATTTGTGGTTTGCATAGAAATATGGACTACGTTTGTGCTGGTAAGCAGGCAGAGAGCTTTTTGGTGTGTGTGGCTTGTTGTGTTTTTGTGATTTGGGTGGGGTTTTTTTGTCTTTATTTATTTTATCTCTCCACATTAGACTTGGTTTTAGTAAAGAAGGGAGGACATAGAAATGCAGAGAATAAACTGGCATTTGTTGGGCTTGGTAACAGGATCACAGCTGCACTAGATACAGCTGAGCCAGAAGGGAGCATGTTTAAAAACGGTGTAGCTGGTGCATGCTAATGTGTCAGGTTTGTGATATGTAAAGCAAAACAAAGCTTTGGATTTAGGAAGGAAAAACTGAGCAGAAAACAACTTTGGTTTATTATCAACCCTACTCTGCAAAGCATCCTGTAGGTGAATAAGGAGCCAAAACTAATGAGAACAATTACCACCTGATAATATTTAAATGAAAGATGAGCTAAGATACTTGAGTAAGATAAGGAGTCTCTGCCAGAAGCCAGAATTGAACAGGGATTTTCTTCAGCTTGATGCTGGGTTACTTGAATTCCACACACACACGCTCATTCCTTTTCCCTATAGTTTTGGAAACAACCAAATGAGCAAAATCTGTCCAGCAGCTGCAGCTAGAATTACTGGAAATCTGGTGAAAGTTGATTGTATTTCCAGCTAGTGGCTGTCAAGTCAGGTAGTTCTGGTAATTTGTAGTAACATTGATAAGTGTATCCTCCTTTTATAATGTGGTGTCCTTCTTCCTATGAATGTGACCCTTAGTCACTATCTAACTGAATTTTTGAAGGGTGCCCACCTTTATTTAATTGGAAGAGAAAATCACAAGGATGTTTGTCTCTTTCTTTGCACACAGTGGCTGCTGACTTGGTAACACCTTCTTAGTGTTTAGGAGAGACTTGTTCAAAATACATTCTTCTGAATGGATTCTCAGGGGGTTAGTAAAGAACATTCCTCCATGGCTGTTTGTTGAAAAATAAATATTTTAAGGGACTGGCAAGAGAGACTTAGTATAAATAAGATATGCAGTTTAATAATAAAATGCAGATCTAAATTTTGGGACCAGTAAGGAGTAATGAAGAGTTAAATAGAATTGTGAAGAACAAAGTGAAAGAAATGGAATTAATTTCTAAGGTGCTAAATAGCAGTCTCTTCCATGATTATGGAAAATAGCTCAGTTAATTATTCTTTGAAAGACTGTCTTTATGGATTCTGCCTTCTTGTTTGTCCTAAGAGAAGATGGTTGTTGTTAATAAGGATTTTAATGTGAATTATGATGAGTGGGAAGAGAATGTCATGAATGAACTAGATGGGCTATTTGTGAGGGTCTCCAGAGATGAGAGAAGTGATGCATAGCAGATAAACATGGGATTAACATTGAGCGGAAGGGAGAGACCAGCATCCTGAATTGTTACTAATAAGCACTAATGAGTGAACATCAGCCATCCTTTGTATGAAAAAGGCAAGCAATTTACTAATTAAAAAAAATAAATCCATAAGGTGGCTTCTCTTTTTTGTATTCTGCCTGTAAAATGTGTGTTCAAGTGAAGCTTGGAGGCAAGATAGCAAAGTGATCCTACCCATATAAGAAACATTTTAGAGTTCATTGCCTTAGGGCTTACGCTTCTTTTAAAAGTGTGGGTTTGCTCTCTTCCATCTCTGTGAATACACATGGAAGAGAAGGAAAACTCTTTTTTGGAAAACTCATTGTTAAGTAATGGAAATAAGAAAGTTTGCTGTTTCTCCCATTGGCTTAACTCCTATTAATGGATACAGTAGTACAATGCGCAGTGCTTTACAGCCTGCTATGTTCAACTGCAACTACTGAGATTAAATGAATATAGGTAGAATGTAATATTCTTCTTTGTACATGAAAACTTCTTGTTCTCCTCATGCTTTTTATATGCTAAAGTCATAAGATATTAGTAAAGCACGGTTCCTTTTCCCTCACTATGCAGTACAATTGGAAATTGCGGGTAAATCTCCTAATCTCCATAGTGACAGCAGAACATTTATCTAATTAGTAGTTTGCCTTTTGGCATTACTTTGAATATATTAGCATTTCATTAGATGCCCTGGGTACTGGGAAAGAGTTTCCCAGAGTAGAATTTAGTCTTTCTTCTCTAAAGCGTTTATTTTAAATTAGCATAGGTTAATAATATCTTTTGTAATTGGAAAGGTGGAGTACTGTTGTTATTCTTAATGTCAGAGGGCTTTGCTTGGAAGTTCTTCACTTTCTTTAATTGACAGGAATTGGAGTAAAAAATTGTCACCTTATTTGATGATTTAACTCCTTCCTCAGGGCAGGGGTGGAGAAGAAAAAAATGGAACAGGTTGGAAATAGAGTTTGATCTCCTTTCTCTACCCTTTCCCTTTCTCCAGTGGATGAACTTTGTTTTTTGCAGATTGCCAACAGTGCAGGGCATAGTGGTGTGGGCTAACCAAATGGTCAAGCTCCATCACTTGCTAATTATAAATGAGCTCTTCTGCAGTGTTTCCAATGCAGCTAATCCAGAATAATAAAAAATTATTTGCATTCTTTGCTTGTGTATATAAATCAGTGATAGGAAACTGGGTGACCAAGTTTTGATGTTGACTGTGTCAGATAAGTGTGGCTGTTTTCATATTTTCCTGAACAGCTACTGGGAACTATAATTTTGATGGGAAATTAAGAGGTAATTCATCAACGATGGAGCCTTATTGATCTTCTTTCCTGGTGTTAAAAAGAGTAGAGTTAAAAAAAAAAAAAAAAAAAGTGTTAAAGGGTTGCAATTTCCTTTCCTTAAGTCACTGGCTGTTTGAGATCCTTACCTCTTCAAAGAGTCATTGGGTGTCACCTGTTCCAGAAGAATGGTGAGAAGTATGGTGTTAAATATTCTCCTCTTCCCCAAGTGGTCACTGCAGCAGGACGTACATTTCCACCACTGTTATTAGAGTTGTCTTTTGGTAGGTGTATTTTCACCTGCCCTTTGGTAAATGTTTTCTTGTTTCCCTGCCTTGGGAAGGCACTTTTCCTCATTCCTTGTGATTTGACACTGGGTTACCTCATGGCGAGAGAGGAGCTCATGTTGCTTTCTAGCTCTTCCCTCCTGCTTCTTTGGTTACCCCTCTTGATCCAGTAGCTACTTTGTATTCCTGTGCAATGAGTTAATCAGAGTTTTGGGGTGGATCTTCCTTAACTACCTTCTGTGACAAGGTCCCTGTGAAAAACCCAGAAAATTCCTTTCCAGACTTTGTTCAAATCTGGCTTTTATTTTACCAACAGCTGGAAAAATTAGTGGAAAATTGATGATGAGGGAAGACAGGATGGAACTCAAGAGAGTTTATTAGTTGATCTCTCAGTCTTCAGCATTATTGCAGGCAGGTTCCTGCTTTAAGGTCTGGTCTTTGGTTACCTCAGTACCTTTGTAGGAAGTTGGTGTGGGTGTCCAGTCCTCCACCCTGGTGCATAGGAAGGTCTTCCCTGCAACCTTCGAGGCCGGTTAGTGACTGGCCCTACGATGAGAGTGACAGAACATCCGATTCTTGGGTTGATTGCACACCTCCTTGCTGCAGGACCCCAACTTTTGTCTGCCACACCTTGTGCTGTTCCTTGGCTGTATCCTTCCTTATAGGGGACATTTACTAGCTCATGAAACACCTGCTTCTTCCTTCCACCTCTATCCAGAGGCCCAGAGACTATTTAAATGCACTGTAAGAACAGAGAACAGTCATTTATATCCTAGATATCTAACTTCTCTTTCCTAATAGGATTCTAAAGTTGCTGGGATAGAAGGGGTTTATATGTTCAAATACATATATTTTTCGGTGTTTGTTAGTTGTGTTGATATTGTTGTAACCAAGCATGGTCTTGTGAATGTGGACTTGGGATTGCATAAATTGCCAGACAGCATCCATTTTCTTATCCACTCCCAATATATGGTTTGTTTTAGGAAGATCTTGTCTGAAGACCTGTAAAATGGGAAGGCAATTTTACAAGTAAGTTAGAATGGCTACTGTAATCTAATAATCTGAATTTTGTTTTACAGCTTGATGACTGCACCCTGCAATTGTCTCACAATGGTACCTATCTGGATCTAGAATCTACTCTAGCAGAACAAAGAGATGAATTGGAAGGCTTCCAGGAGGATGCTGGGTAAGTAAATGTTTATGAAATTTAGATAAATAAGTATTTTTTTCTGGACGCCCTCAGATTTCAGGGGTGTATGTGATTAGCTTGGTACATTCAGGTCAGCATGGGAACAGAAAACATAAAATTCTTTCCCCTGTATGTATATGTTTCCTTCTGTCTGTGATGAAGAATTGTATGGCTTCTCCATTTACGTACACTCTTACGGGTTCTCTAAAAGATGTCAAAGTGTAAGAAATCTATCAAGATATGAATGTCTTGACTAGTATAATTTTTATACTTCTTTGGAATTTAATGACTGAGTGGTTGGTTCTGAGAACTGAGTTATTTCTTACCCGATAATGGTGTACAAAATTACATTGGGGTGTTGCTTCTAAAGTTACAAACTCTATTTCTTTGTGCCTTGAGTCCTCCTTTTACATTCTTGGAGAAAAGACCTGTACTGATTTCTTCTTTTACTCCTGGAATTGCTGGAATTGATTTAGCCAGGCTGGGCAGGGGGAAGTTTGTGTGATTTTGTTGTTTTGTTTTGTGTTTTTTAGTTCTTGCTGGCACACATGGATAGCTATGACACAATGTTCAGCTCTCATCAGAGATGATTTATGGAAAGAGAAAACAGAAGTTAGCATCAATGTGTCTCTGTGAATGCATGTATACTATTTGATTTTTAAAAGAATTTTTTTTTATCCTGGGCTTTGTAGGTGATAGACTTGATTAAGATGGAAAATGAACTGACAGTCTAGAGTTATTTTTTTGCCTTGCTGGTTGCTATATTAGATGGGATAGTTGTATTTAATTTTATGGGTGCGTTTTGGCATGGACTTCATGCGAGTAATGTAGCTGTGCCAGAAGGAAATTAACTGCATTCTGAATTGGACAGGGCTTGTTAACACTGAGATGCAGCCCTTTTGATTATACTGGTTTCTCTACTTTTTGTGATAACCCATCTTGAGTTTGAATACTTCTTACAAATTTAAACTGTGCCTCTGAATATTTTATGTGAAGAATTTTGAATAATATGTTATAGATATTTGTGTGTGTGCATTTGTTTATGTCGTCTTCATACATACCAGTTTTGGGTACTTTTTTATAACTGTTGGAAGATAAAGAAATTATTCTGTTACAACTTAATATTTACAAGAGAAAGTTCTTAATAGACAGAGTAGCCAGTACAGCTGAACTGAACCTCCTTTTCCTATGCAATAGAAGTGATGATCATAGAAGTTGATCTAGTCTTCAGTTTTATGCAGAAGTGGTAAAAATTGCTGCAAAGAACAGCAAGTTCTTATTTCCAGCTAACTTTATAATTAAAACCAAGCCAGATGAAGGAAGAACTTTCTCTTTTGATAGTGTTTTGTATTAGTATCTCTGAGTGCGCCAAGTCACTTTTTTTTTTTTAATCCCTTTCCATTGATGTCTCCAAAATAATTCTAGTAAATTCAACATAATTGCTTTTGGTACCACACAATGGCATGGTCAAGCAATTTGGCAAGCCAGTGACTGGTGTTTTTCCTGACAGACTTTGTGTTTGAAATGGCAAGCTACCTTCCACCTTGTTTTTGTTTCTGCCTCCTTTTGGTACATAAAATGAATGATATGAATTGTTCCTGAATCATGATTCCAATTTATTCTGTGGTGGCTATCCTAGGCAAAAAAAACCACCCACAAAACACGTGGAACTAACTGTCCTGTTTGGAATTGCATGTCTATTGCATTTTGGTTTTGAGCTCAATGCTCAAGGTAGGTTTTTGTGTACTTGCGTGTGTGCACAGGCCTCCTCTTAATTATGCAATCTGTTGTTAGTTGAGTAATTGCTTCTTCCCATGGCTTGTCCTGACCAGTAACATGAAATCCACTTGGAGGTCTTTCGTTCCTTTGAGTGGATGAATAGGGAGGTATGAAACTGGGTGTACTAAAGTGCATCGCAAAAGCTTGGGCTGCAAATCATTATTGCAATTGTTTTTTGAAATAAGACAGATCAACTGTTGTGTCTGTTGTTGTCATGTATGTAGCCCTCAACTTCACTGGTCTTTGCCTTGCTCTCTGAAGTTTTTCCCTTTGGTAATTGTGGATCAATAGGAAGTGCTGTGTTTTCATGTTTCAACTGCCTGCCTGAGGTACAGGACCAGGACAGGCTTTGTTAGGTGCTGACATTGTAGCTGTTGTGACCCATCTTTCTTCGATGTCTTCCCACTACAGTCATCCTCCTGACCCAGCTCTATGATAAATTACACAGGCTATGGTAGTTGCAGATGGCTGAAGTGGTGAGAATGGAGGGAAGGAAGAATGAGAGGGATGTTGGGGAGTAAATTAGTGAGTGAACCACAGATAAACCCAAGAAGACACATGTGCCTTGCTGCAGAGGGAAGAAGAGACAATTGCCTGGGGGGGATGCTCCCTTCAGCACAGCTTCTGAGGTGCCTGCAGGTGCAAGTGGTGTACTTCCCTTGGATGACCTTAGTTTGTGTTTAGCCTGCAGTGCAGGAGTTTTGTTTTGATTGTTTTGAGGTTGAGGGTCCCATCTCCCCTACGTGCACAGACCCAATAACTTGCGGGTTGGAGCCCTGAAATCCTAGTGTTTTGCTCTGCTGTGGTGGGATGCAGGTCAGTGAAGTACAAAACCTTGTGTTTAGGAGTAATTGGCTAGAGGACTAGCAGGTACTGGTCATTCAGAAAATGAGGAAAGGGGAACACCTGACTTGTGAGCAGCTTGTCAGGAAAGAATCTGACAGTTTTGGGAACTGTGAGCTGAAAGCAAATCAATAATTAAGGTGCTGTGAAGAAGGTAAGGGGCATCCTAGGGTGTAAAGCAGGAATTTAGCCAGTGAAGTGCATTGAACTGGGTATCTTCAGTAGTGGTGAGGATTCAACTGGATTTCTACATCCTATTTTTGTCTATATTTTGCAAAGGAATGGGAAGAAGATAAACGAGAGCAGCAAGAACTTGAGAAATCTGTGCAATAGCTTCCCTGTATGAGTTAGTAACATTGTCACCTCACAGTAAATGCAACTTGTATGATATTTGGAAAAAAAGGAGTAGCCTACATATAGGCTAGCAAATGCAGTCAGTAAAGTCTCCCTTCACCCCAGGTTTCTAGCAAACTAAACTTCATTTTTGAGCCTCGCAGGTCTGATCTCTTTACCCTGTAGAGACCAAAGCACTGACCTGGAGTGCTCCTGAGCTGGAGCTACTGGCTGCAGACGCTGGGGGCTTAGCAGCAGCCTGCTGTCTCGGAGGGACAGGCCGAAGAAACCACTTAGTTTCTCTCTTTCTCTGTGGGTCGTTTCAAGGTCCTGCTCTTAATCTTCAAAGCTTTTGAATTTCTGAGATTAGGCTACCTCAGGACCTGCCTTTCTGCCACACCAAGGCCACTGTGCTCATCAGGGTCACCGAAGTTTGCTGAACTCTGAAGGATTTAGTAGCTGGATATTCATTGCATTTTTAAATTTTAGCTCCTCAACTGTGGAAACTCCTATTGAGAGTGACCAGAATGTCCTGTAATCTGGCTGCTTTCAGCATCTTTTTCCAAATGTTCCTGTTTTCCCCAGCAAAACTATGAAGGAAGATTTTTACTTTTAAAGACATCTCTGAAAGGACACTTATAAATAAATAAAACATACAGAAAACACAATCTTGCGCATTTTTGTTTGTGAGAGGCTGAAGTTATTTGTTTTCTCTTGGAAGGACTGGATAAGCGTAGTGAAAAAAAGGGGTTTTTTTCCTCAAGAAAAAAGAGGATGGTGGCAGTTAAGCTGGAGGTTTATAATATGTATGTCTAACAGGTAAAAGTATCAAATGCATTTATAGACAATTTCAAATTAATCCTCATCTGTTAGTGAACAGAATGAAAGAGGCTTTTGGTAGTTGCTAACCATGCCAGCAGATTCTAAACTCCTCTTTAGGGAAGGAGAAAAACCAACATGCACAACTTCCTAGTCCGTAGGGTTAACTCTGAACACAGTGTGGACAGGGATGGACCATACCTGTGTCCACCCCTCTTGCAGTTGCCATTTGTACCTTTGGGAATAGCTGTGGAGTTCAGGAGAACTGAATTGGTTTTATATGGTTGGTTATTTTGCGGACAGTCAGGATGAACATCTGGCCAAGCAATGAGACTGGCCCTGCAGAATGTGTCACAACCAGAAAACAAGTCAGTAAGATCATGTAAGAAAACTGCCTTTCTTTTAAAGTCTGGCATGCGTTTATAGTTTGTTTGCTTGTTGCGTATTGTTTGTTGTTGGGTTATGTTTGTTTTTTCTTGCTCCCAACCTAAGTTACTTTGTGGATGCTTAATTGTGTTAAGGAGGTAACTTTTTGAGGTAGTTTAGGTGGGCTGACTGTTTTGTTAAGGTGTGACAGGTAACTCTCTTTTTTTTTTTCTTTCTTTTTTTTTCTTTTTTTACTTATGATTTTGTAGAGCAAGCAACAACTGTTAAGAAGTTTATGTATTTAAATCACCATATAATTGCCCAGGTTCTTTTTATGGGCATGTCTTAACAGGCCCTAATGGTAGCCCAGAAGGTAGCAGCAGTTTCTTCAGACAGCACTGCTGTGAACAATGGAGATTTCCCCGGGGAATGTGTTTTCAAGACTTCTGTTCAGCAGAAAGATTGTTTGTAAAGTACTTCTGACAAATCACTTCAGCGCTAATGTTTTTGCATTCCTCCTAGACACCCTGTCCCAAGGCATTTTGTCTGGTGAGGTCTGTTTAAGTTACTACCTTTTCCCTCTTGATGCTGCTGCTCATTTTGGGCTTGATTCAGAATCTGTTGAAGGCAATGGAGACTGCAGGGGTCTTTAATCTAGAACATAAGCAGGAAAATAAGCGGGTTTGCCTGCTTAGGCTTCACAATTAGCACAGTTGTGGGAATGAAAACTTTTACTTTTTTACTTGAGGAAATTTGAGATACATTTGAAGGTTAACTTGTTGTTGTATAATAAAAATGCTAGGACTTGTTTCTTGAAGCAGTACTGCTAAGTAGCAGATCTTATGCTGATTTTATATTTGAACAGAGCATATTTGTATTATTTCACTATTGGAAGATGCTCTCAATTTAGGATAGCTTTCTGTGTTTTGCCTCAGTGTTGCTTCCATTATGTTTTTAATTCCAACAGGAAAAAAAAGTCAGGGAAGTGCCTCTGGGAGGTTGTGATGCTACAAACAGTAGAGGATGTGGCTGCTTAGTGCAATGATTTACTTTCATCTTTTGAAAAAATAAAAAAACTCAAATGGACTAATTATTTCTACAATATTTAGTCATTGCTCTGACTAAATGCTGAACCTGAAAAATGTAATGGGTCATCACAATAAAAACATGCAACAAAGAAAAAACTCCAGACAAAAGTCCAAAAATGGCCAAACCAAAAAACCTGACGAAACAAAACAAAAAACCCTAATAAAACTGCAAAACCCAACCAACCAAACAGAAAAATCAAGACAAGCTTTTTTTCTATCAAGAAGAGGGAATTATTTTATGGAGCAGGTGGGGTGTAGAAGCCTTTCTGATGATTTGCTTAAGGTGCTTTTTATATGTCAATTTCCTGTATTTAGCCAGATGCAAGGACCAGAAGGGCCCAGAACTATAGAGGACCATGATGCTGTGTGATGCTGAGTGACAGTGACTCAAGCAATGCTGCTTTTGACCTTGGCTGTCTTCAGCCTTGAATAGCCTGGTGTCTTCAAGGATTTCCCTAAGTGGACCTTCCTGCTGGGTCTCAAGGTCTTTGGTTCAAGTCCAGATGTTTTTGGGCTGTCGTATGGATGAGAGGTTACAGTAAATTTCAGAAGATCTAAAACTTTCTACAGGGAGTAGTATTCCCGTCTATAATCTATCAGATGAAGATGTAAAACCACACTTTGGGGTGGATGATTAGCTAAAACTTTATTATTGCAAAATAAATGGCCATAAAAATTAAGTTGTCAATTTTCTAATGAAATACATCCTGGTTGGCTAAGTTAGTGCTTTTTTTTACTTGCCTCCCTCCCAAAGTCTGAAAGCAATGGCTATTAGTACCTATGTTTTCAAAACTTTATGAAGCTTTAAACTTTTTAATGCTTAATTCTTATATATTTGGTTTTTTATTAAAAAAAAATAGAATGTTGAAATTAATTTTTAGGTGGAATTGTACAAATTAATTTTCAGTTATCTTGTGATATTCTTTGACAGCAAAATGAAATAAAATAGGTTCCATATGCTTTGCCTGCCACAGAACAATAGGCAAGTCATCTCTGAGCATTCCAGAGCATGTAATCAAGAATAATTAAGCGTATGTGCATGTATTTTGTAGAGCCTGACAAATGAGACATGTGACTTTGAAGGATATACCCTGGAAGCAGGATGGAGGCAATTAATACTTGAATGTTCCACCACACAAATTATTGACCATTTATGAGAGAAGGATTTCTTGTCAGTGATCTTGACAAGATATCTTATAAAAATGATGGTTGACAAATTAAGCTTTCCTATTAGTAGTGAAATACTACCACTTTTGTAGGTAAAGAATGAAAGCTGTTGTGTGAATGTTAAACATATTTAGAAAACAAGCATCTGAATAAGTAATAGCAAACTTGAATAAATGTTTCTGCAGACCAAGACTTGTTTTCTCATGTACTCTCAACTTGAAAGCTGTCTTGATGGTGTGGAAGTAAATAACTTCTGCATATATCTAGGTCAGAGACTGCGAGCCACTTTACCTGCATCACAAGATATGAAATGCAAGATCTGTGTGGGCTTTTGAAAAGAATCTGTAGTCTCCTGCTTCAGTGGGCTGGCCAGGAGGGTGCTGGAGTGTGGCAGTAAGCACAGAAGCTGCAGTGGTAAAAAATTCCTGTGGTCACTAGCTGAAGCCTGGGGATGTCAAGGAGGGGTGCAATCAGTGCACCTTAAAATATTTCAGTCTAGATGGAGAACTTTCAGGCAAGTAGCCTGCAAAAAAAAAACTTGATAGCACTTAATCTTATTTTATGGATGTGCTGATGTGTCATTCAAAGGGATGCAGAATTGGCTTTGCTCTTTTCCCAGTGCCCCCAGTCTTCTAAGCTTTGTCATGTTTCTTGCAGCTGAGGACTTAGCATCCATAGAGGTGCCTTCTCCAGCTTGGACAAGGAGGCAGATCACTATTTCTTGAGCTCTTTCACCCGTGTGTGGTTTTTGTTTTGGGGAAGCAGAAGGCTGGGATAGGTAGATCTGACTGGGGCAGACTGTGGGCAGCTGTTGGAAGTGACTCTTCATCTTACTCTGTGCACCTGGAAGTAGTGTCAAAAGCTTTTGGGGAGTGTCAAAACACCTCAAATCCCAAGAACTAATATGTTCTGAGGTGATTTTCTGTGGGTGTTTTTCTTTAGTGAGGGTTTTTTCTGTTTTTTGAGATCTTGAGTCATGAGTTTAGAACTTGTTGTCAATATCAAAACAGCTGTGTCTCCTTCTCTGCCACTTTGCCCCAGAGTTTACTTGCAGCTCTCTGTTGCTGAGGGAAAAATCTACATCTGTAAGAAGGTATCTGTGGAAACATTTGAAAATTTGCTATTTTTGAATTTTAGTGATTACTGTTGGCAAATGAATGCAATAAGAGTGCTTTTGTTCAGAAATTATTTCCATTGCAAAATGTATTGGAAAAATACCATTGTGCTTAGCTCACTCCCAGCCCATTATGTACCAAATGCAGTGCCAAACCAAAAAGTGTGTGAATAATTCTTACAAATTTTTGTAAGGAAACCTTTTTTTAAAGATAGTCTAATTTGGCATTCAGGTTTACATGTAAAAATATCCGATGAGTCCAATATTGTAGGGTAGAAACTTAAATAAAAACAGCCTATAGAAACAGCTGATGCCAGATGTTTAATTTAAAAAACATTTAATTTTATTAACATTGAAGCTCCTTAATAGCTGTGTTTGCTCTCTGCCCTTCTCATCGATGATGAGGTTATAAGCCAAGTGAGCAGCTCTTAAGGCTTGGAAATGTGTTTTTCTTCAGTTTGAAAGAAGGAAATCCATTCCCCTCTCCATAAACAGATCATCTGCAGGGTTTCAGATAGGGCTGCCAGAACATGCTGTAGGACTGCCCTGAACTTGACTCCTGTTTTGAGTAAAATCATCGATTTGAAGATCCAAACCTCAAACAGCAGCAGCACCCACCATCTACTGATGCTGCTTGCAAACCCAGGGTAGTGTATTGCAGTGTAATTGCCCAGAGTATGTGGGCAGCTGAATGAGTTTGTGCTGGGTAATAAAAGCTGTGAATTTACTACACTTCCTATTCCACAGCAACTATTTATGTGCGTGCTCCTACCCTGTGGTAAATGCAAAGTAGATTTGCATAATCAGGCTCAGACTGTGTTTATCCCATGAGAATTCATCTGTCTATACGCTTGGGGTGTGTGTTTATTTTGCCACAGGCTAAACTAAGGTAATAATCCGCTTCTGATAAAACTAAGTGTCTCCAATTTAACCTCCAGTTGTGAACTAACAGCTTAAACCACTGCAAATCTGTGACTAGCCCAGCATCTCTGGTGATGAAGCTATTAAAACTAGTGGATTCTGCCAGGGTTAAGACCACAGCAGTACAGCAAAATAGTAATTTATTTCACATTTACCACTCAGTAATTGTGCTTGCTAACAAAAGTGTTGATGGCCCAGCAATAAATGCAAAGCCCTTTTTCTAATGGATTTAACATGGAGAAATAAGTGGCCTGAGGGCAGTGTGTTATGTTTAATAACATGTATGTGGAGTTATGAAGGAGTCCTTGCCAAATATGATGCTAATGGAAAACTTCCAAAAAGCCAAAGGAGACCCAAAGAAATATGTTGATCAGTGCATAGTAAAATTTATTTTTATGTACTTCAATACACACATGCATGTTCTACTGCAAAATAGAATAGTTCTAAAATAGTTTTTGCTGAATCTGGCTAAACTGTTCACATCCTGAGAGCGAGCATAACCGGCTAATTAAGCCAGTAGGACACTGCTTTGAAATGGGTTCAGTGTCACTTTGGGTAACTGCTTCTTCAGCTTGTTATCATCATAGTATCATCAATTAAATTGGAAAATAATAAAAGATACATTCCCCCCCCTTAGGGTATTAAAGAATGATTTCTAGTAGGAGGGAAAAAATAATGGAAATTCATTAAAACTTTTTTTTTACAAACTGAGTTTTGTGCTTATTTTAATTCTAAAAAAAAATTAGAGCGCTTTCTTGGTACAAGGAGTTGGAGTTAGGTCTGGTAGCAGGGGCCTTTATGAAAATGATTATGCAGGTGCCATTTGATTCTGCTCTGCATCTCTGGAACTGCTAATGAAGTTAGTCTGGCACTTAGTTCTCCTGGAACCAAAACTGTGGGTCCCACGATGCAGTTAAAAGCACTGGAGGGAACCTTTACCTGAAGAGGTGGAAATATCGAGTGGCCCAGCAGGGGGACACTTATTAATTTTCCTCTGTGCCCTTGACCTGTAGGTTCTCAGTTCTCCTGTTGTGTGTGGTTGTGATGTGCCTGGTTTTGTGTTTTGGGTTTGGTTTTATTTCCCCAAAAATATTGATACTTCAGGGCATCTGTTTCTCCAAGTGTGAAGAGGTTTTAGATGAAAATTCTTATGTAACATGAACTTCAAAGTGCAGGTGATAGCAAATTGACATGACCAGATATTACCCATTGTAAAGATTCCTGGGAGGAATGTGCAGCCTGAGTTTGAGACCTGCTGACAGCAGTAGCAAATATATAATCTGAGGATTGGAAAGCATTGGTCAGGTGATGCTTCATGTCTGCAGTAGAACATGATGTGGGGTTGACAAGAAGTGAGGAAATGAGTCTTCTGGTTTTTTTGGTTTGTTGTAGTTTGGGTTGGTGTTTTTGTGTTTTGCGGGGGTTTTTTTGTGTGTGGTTTTTTTTTGGTTTGTTTTTGGTTTTTGTGTGGGTTTTTTTGTTGTTGTTTTGTTTTTTTTGTCTGTGTTGTTGTGCTGTTTTTTTGTTGGCTTGTTTGTTTGTTTTACCCAGAAGTAATATTGATAAAGTAGCACTTCTCATGCAAATCTCTTCACCATTTGCCAACTCAAAGTTTGTGTTTTCATAATGCAAAAGTATAAGGTGGAGAACTAATAGATCATGCTACCAGTGTTTCTCAAAATGACAGGATAAACTTCCTGCTAAAAATATATGGGTTGAGCTTTTGGGGTGGGAAGGGACACAGCTTTGTTCATGGAGAAGGATAGCTCTTGAAAAATAGTTACTTGCTGACTGCAAAGACAACGGTCAACCCTCAAATATTTTAAGGGCTATTAGAAGGTTATTGTTTTAATACGTGGAAATTGTGCCACTAACAACTAAGAAATAACCAACACGATGATTGAGAAAGCAGGGGAAGAGGATGGGGAGGGAATTCTCTTTTTCCAGCTTCTGAGGTTTGCTTGCAGAAAGACTTCTGAAAAGGGTAAATGGAACAAATGTTTCCCCATTTTATTGCTCTGTGCTTTGCAGTATGTGACAGTGATTCATTGTCTTCTGGCAAAAAGCATTGCCTTGTGGTGAGGTATACAGGAGATTCCACTAAGACCTTTACTGTTACATTCTGGGAATACATTAGTAATAAATAACTGGGTATGGTTAATATGATTTATAACACATACTCAGTGAATCCCTTGACTTTTCTATTTGACCCTTTTGAATTTCTCATTTTTTCCCCTTTATCCTTCCATCCTATTTTATTTCTCTTCAAAAAGAAGAAAAAGAAAGATGAAAAACCTGCCTAGTAAATGTTGTGCTTGGGAAGAACAGGTGGATGTAAAAAAACCAGCACCTGGCAGTGACAGTCTGTATGTAGCCCTTATTTGCAGTTACACAGGCAAGGGTCTGTCAGACAGGGTACTCTTCTTGCTGGTATTCATGCATAACTTTTTTTTGTGATATATAGGTTGTTAGTAGGGAATGAGACATTCAATTGTTAAATTCATATTGGCAATCACAGAATGTAATAGTGGAACAATCCACAGGGGAAAAGACACACGCAAATCTCAGTATCCTATGTTCCTTTGCATACTGTTGCTTACACTAATAATCGGCAAGATTTTGCCTGCTTAGTTTTTGTTTAGGTAATATACTCTTGGGATTATTTTGACCTCGATTAATCAAATTTTAATAATTTTTATTTATTTAAAAAGAGCAAACAGGCATCTCTGAATAGTCTCTGTCTGTTTACTTATATTTACCCACTCTTGTGAAACGGTTGTTACTTTGGTAAATATTTTATGGTCCTGGAATGTTTTGAATAAAACCGCTATGGTAAATAATTAGATGACTTGCAAGTGTATTGCAAGAACAGGATGCAGACACATTCTGACTTCATGCTAAGCTGTTAGACAGAAAAACTGATGTAAGAAAGACAAGACCACTGACTTAATTTGAAAATGATTGTGTGCATTTGCCCCCAACTGTCATGTACCAGAAAGTGTTACTAGCACAGTCATCCATTTGAAGTGTATTGGAGCTGAATCTTAGCATTTAAAAGACTTAAAAAATTTATTTCTTGAGCTTCTTTGTTTCTGTTATTCAGTGAGAATAACATGATCTTGAATGTGACAGTTGGATTGCTGGATCATGATTTGTGAAGAACTTCAAAAAGGTGATTTATTTGGATAAGATGTTCAGATGACTTTCAGTGAGACTCTTGATTTCTCTCTCCATGCACATGTGTGCACTATTTCTCAAGTAGGCTTTTTTTAAACACTTTTTTAAGTGTCAGGATTTTTTTTGTACCTCTTGAATCTGCAGTTGAATGGAGAAGCATATCATATTGAAACTGCAGTCAAACCATATCTTAACAGCTTTGAAATCAAAGCCTGAGATTGATGCTGTCTGATTAATAGCAAGTTCAACACTTTCCTTTTGTGTGTGTGCTGGCTGGCAGATCTTTTTCGGGGAAAACCTGATAGACTCAAGTGCTTGAACTCTGGCAAAAATTTCATCTCTTTCGTTTAACAAGGAACAGTTTGTTTTCCATTGATGCTGTCAATTCCTTTAAATGACAGAGTGACTGTGAGGCACTAGTCCATTGCAGAAGCAGCTTCCACTCCCTGAAAGGTGTATGCAAGTGAAGATGCAAGTGAATAGCTGCTGAAATGAAAATGTGAAAGCCAGTTGCAGAAATAATGCGTTTTAGAGCACGTCTGTTGCCACACACTTGTTTCTGGTGGCATGCTATTGGCCAGGTGTCTCTTATGGGAGTCAGCAGTTCCTTTTTGAGCTTTAGGGATTGTTGTTGGATGCCATTTTCATTAAGCTACTCATATTGGAAAAGCATGATTGTGATTATTGGAGAAAGCTGATGGTCCCCCAAGAAGCCTGTGTGCTACCAGAGACTGTAACAATTTGCAGCACGTGTAGTGCATGTGCGCTTTTGAAAGCTTTCCATGAGGAGCAGCGTCTGTATTAGGCTTTCATAATGGTCAGGTTGTTACATCAGGCAGAAGAAGAGGCAGAACTTTTGTAGTGTAAGTTGTTGAGAGAGGCTGGCTTTAAATGCTTGGCCAGGTCTGAAAATATTTTCAATTTTACTAAGTTGTTTTCATCCAGCCACTGTCCTCTTTGTGATAAACTGGCAATAGCCCATGGCAGTACTTTAGCTTGATTCAGTAACCTCTTGTGTTTGCTCTGCTAGTGGTCATGAAGGGTGATGGAAATATAATCTGATAATTTCATGAGAGGCTCGGGACAGGGTAAATGGATGCCTGGCTGATCTGATACCACCTAGTTCAGAGCTGGCCTTGCTGTGCATAATTTACCTAATAACAGTGTGCAAGACTGATTATAGAGGGGTTTGAAGGCTGAAGGATGGGAAAACTTCCTGTCTAATAACAATCGAAGCCAAGAAAAATGCCAAGTGCCTATACTGTTTGCCAGCATCTGACTTTGACTTTATTTTCCCTGATTTGGTGAAACTGAAGAGGAGAAACATTTATCTAACATATGTTTTCTGTAGAGTTTCCCAAGTTACATGAAGGGTACAACTCTGAGCTGACTGCTTTCTTCAGTGCTCCTCAGAAGCAGGATAAAGAAGGACATAAGTGGTGCTGTTAGCCCATTGTAACTGGGCAATGGGAAACGTGAGGTCCATGCTCTAGGCTTTGACTTAGAATTCCTCTACTCATGTTGCCAGTTTAAATTGGAACTTTTAGAACTTGTTTTCCACCACACCTAGGCTGTCTTGCCAGAAGCTCATCAGGGGTCTGAAGGAAATGATACCTCTTAGTTTAAAATGCAAAACACATATACAATTTCAGTTTTCAGAAGGTTTGTGCAATTGCCCTTTCTAGTGCAGTGAATGATTGAGTATTCTTTCCGAGTTATCCTCCAGAATTATCTCTACCTAGAACTGACTGATAACACTGATCGTAAAGGGTGAAATCCTTGCTTGGAAGAAATTTACATGAGAGTTGTGGGAATACGTTAGTTTAAAATTGCTGTGAGGGTAGAGTATGATTGTTTTGGTTTGGTTTAAAATAAATAAATAAAAATAATCAATATCACCCTAACAAGACGAATCACTTTTAAAGTCCAGACACTAGCATGGCTGGTTTGGTGCTGTAATCCAAATTATACATTATAGTGTTGGGAGATTTCACTTATTTGCTGTGTAGCCAATACGTGTATAGTACTTCACAGAACATTCAGATCCAGATTTGTCATTATGGGGTTAAGTTTTCTTTCTCATATTCTTTAAATATTTCAAAAACAAAGAATGTAGAGCTTAGACACTCTCATCTATATGAACTGAAAAGCTGCAAGTTCTTTATGAACTAAAGTCACGGCTTCTAATAGCAGCAGACTTTGCTTCTGCTTGTGATGGCCTTTTGAGGATTCTGTGTCTGTGCTACAGGCTTGGGGTTTTTTTTTTTTTGAGCAAGTATAATGAAGAATAGTAAGTTTGCTCAACAGCCAACTATTGAGTTGGGTTTTTTAACTACAGAGTGTTGTTAAAACCCTTGCAGCTTATCTGCCACAATGCTATAAAACTGTGGCTTTTTCCACTGTTGTCAAGTATCACGTGGAAAGCAGAACAGGAGAAGCCCAGAAAGCTGTAGCATGACCTTTCATGGAATTAACACCTTCAATGTAATGATCTTCTATTGAGATACTAACTACTTGTTAAGAAAGCTTGAAAAGTAATTTTCTACTTAATTTTTAAATTATAAAATAGAGTGTTTTCAGAAGCATGACATTGTTTTAAGAAAAATGAAATTAATTGAAATATTTCCTAATGTTTTGCTGAAAGTTTAGATATGATTCAATTGTTGTGAAAGAAAGGTTTGTCAGGAAAGAAAGCAAGCATTGAAATAGAAAATGTTAATTGATGCATTCTTCTATTTTGCAAAGATGAACTTTGACAGGGAAGTGACTGTGGTTTTCCTTGCTAATAATGACAATGAATTATAACTGGATATTTATATAAAAATGTCTTTCTGATGTTTTGTTTTTCATACCAGAAACTCTCAAATATAAATCTGAGAAATAGGGATGTTTGTATCATAATAAAACAAACTCCCTTAAAAGCTTCTTTCCAAGTTTACTTGAAACATTACGAGGAAAACTGGGGTCGGGTGTGTGTGGGGGTGTGTGTGTGTTTACTTATTTATACTTGCTTTGTTTTTTCTTCTGAACCCCACATTCTCTGTTTCTCATGTGGTCAAGTATTTGTTAGGCTCAAACATAGGCTTTACCTTGAAACAAATAACTATTTAAGACAGCCAATCAAGGTACTATTTTCAAAAAGTCATATGAATTAAAACTTTGAGATGCATAACTGTGTGAAACTATTTGCAATACAGTACATAAGCAATGACAAAAGAGAGTATTTATATTCCAGAAGACAGACGTTCAATTAGGCTTTGGCATGTGTTTATTTTCTTTAATTTATGAGAGAAGTTGAATATAGAAAACATTTCTGTATCTTGGTAACTCCAAAGATTAGTAGTTAATCTTGTAGTAATAATGATTCTGGTATCAGCACAGATGTTAACAGAATGTGGTGTCAGCACAACATGTGAAATTTGCCTACTCTACTGCTGCTAAATAGCACCTATCAAATTAAATCTCTTGCATACTTCTTGGGATTTTATTTAATAAATAGCCAGTCACACTCACTAGAACATACACTTTGTTAAAAAAAGAAGTCATACTAAGAAAACTATAAGCCTTACTTAAGACTCGATTACAGGCTTTGTTACATGCCTAGGTTTTGTTTTTAATGCACCAAGACTTTTGTTTGAAATAATCTTCTGCAGTATATTTTTTTGAGCATTTTTTTTTTAAATGTAAATACCCCATCTGTCCCATGACACCCACTTCCTCCTCCCAGGTTAGCAGGTCAAACTCACCCACAGGCATGCTTTTTAATGCTATTTGGTTAGTAGTTTATGAAGCTGTGAAATGATGGATGGATTTAAAGTTATCCTTTTTTATGATGTTTGTGCCACTAAACTGATGTGTGTGCAATTGTGTATGTAACAGTTTTCAGAGGTGAAGTTCCTTTTGCAAAAAATTATTCATGCTGCATGATAGTCAAAAACATTCATTGGGAAACTGTATAATTTTTGGTGGTTTACATGTTATTGGTCTTATTGTAATTAGCTTCCTGTTCTATGGCTGTGGACAGAGGCCTTCGAAGGCAGCTTTGCACAGCTCAGACTACACTATGGTTTTATTCTTTCCTAGTCAGCCTGGCTATGGATCCCAAGTAGCACTTGCTTTAATAGTCAGTTATGCACTGATTCTACCATTATTGTGTTGCTTTTCTTGCTGTTCCAGCATTATTGAGGATGTCTAGCTAAAAGTTTTAAGCCCTGCTCTTCTTCCCCCCCTCCCCACATCCAGTAGTCTCAGAAGAGGAAAAAAATGTGTCCATGAAATGGTCAGATAAGAGAAACAATATGAAGGACATTGAGTGGAAGGCACATCCGTGGGCAATGCAGAGCTTGATTTGACATGAGTTAGAAGCAGGAAATGGGCAGCTGTCATGGTCCCTGTTTTGCAGATGGGGGACAAAAGGCACATGACAAACTCCATCTCACATATTTAGAGTAGCTGAGGTCTGGTTTTTGATGAGGCACACTGCCACTTCTGGCCTGGCCTTACTTGATCACAACTGTGCAGCAAAGCTGTGGCAAGAGGGAAATTGAAAAGGGAGTCTTCTTTGTCTCAAGTGGAGAGACTAATCCCTGAGCTGTTCCTTTTTTGTTACCACAGGACAGATTTCTTCCTTTTGTCTCAAGTACTAATGGAGGGGGAGAAGTTTAGGAATCTTTTATATTATTTTGTCTTTCAAAGAATTATGGTATACCCTAGTAAGAATATAATTACTCTTTTGTAAGCAAGGTGATATATCAATGAATGATGCTAGTATTTATGTTTTAAATCAGGTACCATGTCAAAGATTCCTCACTACCTTTGCCAATTAAATATTCCAGTGGAATCCTGGCACCCGTGTGGGAAGGGGCAGCTGTTAAAAATCCAGAAGATGTGAGTGCAGGTGAAATATGTGTCTGGCCAGGATGGCAGGAGGAGTTTAGGTGGGCAGAGAGTCTTAAATCTGGAACTGCTCCAAGAAACCTGAAAATCTAGACTGTAGACAGCTCTTGGGGGGTATAGCATGTTGCTGCTTGGCATTTCAAAAGTATTAAGGTTCACACTTTCCCTGCTTTGTTCTAATGATGTTCAAGCAGACCCATTAAAGAGGAGTTGAAGTTGTACTTTTTTCTTTTAATTATTGTTTCACTCTATAGAGAAAGGGTGCCATTCTGAAACTGGAACCAAGTCCTGTATCAGCAGGTACATAGTTCTATTTTAGCCACTTTTTCCCCCCCTAGTTTCTTCATGTGCTGCTTTTTTTTTTTTTTTTTCCCCCCCCTGTGTTCTTACCAAAGAAGTATTTTTCTGAAGCATTCTGTCACTACTTCACTGGTCTGCCTTCCTCTGCAGCTTTTTCAGGGAGATGATATAAAGCATGCTTCTTTTTTTTTTATTATTAGTAATGAAATATATTTTTGTTCCCCAAAAGTATTGTGGGCAGGAACGCAGATGAGGAAAGAACCTTTGCTGTTATCTGAAAAATAGTGGGTTTACTCTAAGGAAATTACAGCCAGTGGAAAATTCTGCTGAGTATCTGTGCAAAGGATTTGGCCCTGAAATCTCTCAGCAGAGTCAAAGTATATAACTGAGAAAGGTTGTGCTGGTTTTGAATTTCTCTCTAACTCGTACACAGATGTGGGTCTAGGTTCACATGACCCAAACTAAGCTGCATCCGAGTGTGTTCTAAAAACAGTTAAAACAGTTTTGCTCCCTGAATGTTTTCCCATGATAAATTTACAGAATCACAGAATGGCTGAGGTTGAAAGGGACCTCTGGAGGTTTTCTGATTCACCCTCCCTGCTCAGGCAGGGCCACCTAGAGCTGCTTGTCCAGTATCTGCATCTTGAGTTTCAGAGAAAAAAAGGGAGATTATATTGCTGTATAAGTGGGGGAGACATTTGGCTTTTCTTACCCTTCCAAATTCCATTGGGTGAGCAGGTTTGGGGTCAGAGGCAAGATGCTGGCCATGTTCTGTTGCCTGTTTGCAGGTGTAGCACTTAGAAACCAAGAACAGTGCTCTTGGCTGGATTGAAGAAATGTAGATAATGCTAATTTGTCTGAAAAACCCCTGAGGAATATATCAGCTAACTAAGATAAAGTCATTGCATTTAAGACCAGAATGGAACTTGAGAGCTTTCATCTTAGCATGGAAAACACATCTATCTTTGTGCTTTAAAGACAGGTTAGGGTACATGGCAGATTTGTACAAGTGTGAGCAGCCTTTTGTTTGGCCTTGCATTTTCCTTTAATGGTTAACTATATCTAGCTTTAAAGTATGTCTGTGAAAATTAAAATGTGCAGTCAACACTTGGTACTTCTCTAAAATGCATTTCTAGAGTCATTGTGGTGGGTTGACCTTGGACAGCTGCCCATCCAGCCATTTTCTCACTCTGTTTTCATCTCATTTTCCCTCCCTTCTGTTGGAAAAAAAAATAAAACAAAACCCTCATTGAGATAAGGATGGGGAGATTATTTACCAATTATTGTTGTAGGTACAACAGTCTTGAATTGTGGAAAATTAATTTATTGCAAATTTAAATAGTTGTATGATAAGAAATAAAGACATAATTTGTAATACCTTCCCTCATCTACCACCCTTTTTTCCTAGGCTCAAATTTACTGCATCTTTCCTTACTCATCTACCTGCTCCCTATATGCTTACGTATCTTTATTCTCCCTTCTTTTTAGGAGGGGCAAGAAGCACAGTATAATTCTGAGGACCCAGCTGTCAGTGAGAGTCCATGCCTGCATTGGTAAGTGAAGTTCCACATGCCTGAGAGAGAACAAATAAACAAAATTGATCTCTGAGAAGCGAATCTGCGGAGTATAAATTAGATTTCTGTTCAAGTTGTGGATAATGGCCCATAAATTATTTGTTCTGTTTGTTGGATGCTAAAATTAGGTTGTATTCGTTACATTATACCCTTAAAATAAGTTAAACACCCTAGGGAAGTATAGCATTTGACAGTGAAATGTGGTGGTTGGGGGTGCTTTAGAGAATCTTGGATCATCACTCTTGCCACAGCCCTTGTGTGTGCCTGAAGAAGACTGTGCTCTGAATTGGGAAGGGGATCTGAAGAACTGTTGCCTGACAACTGTCTACTGCCTTTAATAGAATGTAATGTTTGTTACTTCACATCTTGCAGATCTTGGCTGCATGTTTGTCATGATTGCAGTGTTGGTGTCTTGAAAACTGTGGTTAAAACAATGCTGTCATAAGGAAAACTCTAATGAAAGTCATAATGTGTGTGTCATAAGAGCTTAAAGGTTGCATAAATGGAGGCTGATGTGCTGTGATGGCATTAATGTGTTCTCCAGCACTCTACAGAGCAGTGTGTTTCACTGAGTGTTAGTGGCAAACCTAACACTCATGTTCTTGTGATGTTCTGATCATTCTTATGGGTGGCCGGTTTAGAAAAAAATTAATTTCTATAAGTATGTGCCACATTTGCCTATTTATTTCAACTTCTCTGCAGTAGATTCAACACCCTAGTACATTTAGTTTGTTGTTGGTCATGCTTCAGGAAATCATAGCTGAAGCATTGATATACAAGTATTTTCCTTAAAAGGAAGAGAAAAAAGTCCAAGTTTTATATTATTTCCACAGTGCTACTACTGTTGGAGGATTCAGGCTTTAAATACAACTAAACCTCCTTCCCCTGCCCCCAGGATATGTTATGAAATGTCCTTTCTGAGAACTGGAACTAAGCATAAGCAACCTACAGAATTCCTCAAATACCTCCCATTGAGAGTGATCTCTAGGCTGCCTTGTGCAGGAACAGTTTCTTCTCTACTACCATTGACTTGAAGTACACTAGAGCAAGCCTACGTGTTAAGTATTAGAGGAGAAACATAGATGCTTGCAAAGACTAGGCTGATTGTATAAATGTGAATGAAATTAAGAACAGCTTGGAAAAGCTTGTTCTAGTTAGGTCTGGGAATATACTTGGCAAAAGAGACAAGTGCAGTGAGACAAGATTTCGCATGTTTCCTGGATTGAGGTTTTATCAAAACAATTTTTGTAAAAAAATTGTTGTCCAGAGTGCAGCCATCGAGGAATTGGAGTATGCCAGGTTCTGGGCTTCCGCGTGTGGTTGCTTTGTTGTTATCTGTTTGTGTTGAAGCTCGCTGTGGGCAATTAGGTGTATTACTGTGTGTGTATTTTAACTGTTCCTGGATGAAAATGTGTTCCTTTGTCAAATGCTGTTACCCTCTGGCAGCAGTGATTCGTTCAGCGGTGAGTACGGAGGAAGCCAGGCTGCAACACTTCAGATTTCAAACTCCTAGAGCAAAGGTGTGTTTGGTTACGGACTTTTGGCTTGGTCTGTTATAGGCAGAAAAGCCAAATGCAAGATCTGGTTCTAATTTCCAACCCCCCTGCTGAAGTTGAGAATTTTAGGGTAAGTTTTTTGTTTCAGCCCATAGCTTGCTGTTATGTAGTTTCTTCTCTTCTCTTTTTCATTTCTACATATCCAATGTGTCTTATGTATTAGTATAGGATAGTTTGAAAGAGTCACAGGCACTCTGCAATTCACAGTACTGGCCCTGTTTGGGGACCTCTGTCTGGCAGACAGAATAGAAAGGTTTTTTTTCACTGGCACAGTGGGTTCTTTTCTTCATTTTGCGTGTGCTTTTCACATTAGTTGCCTGTTAACATCTTTTTTGAAATACAAACATTAGGTTTAGAGGTTAAAAGATGTATTACATATTTGGAGTAGAAGCCTGAAGCTACAGCACTCTGAGATGGTGTGAAGTGGAATAAAACTGTCTTGCTTTGGCTATTTTGTTTCAGTCTTCACAATATCCTTGGAAAGTGCAGTGGTTAGCAATGTTACTGACTCTGCAAGGTCCCCAGTAGGTAGCTAGGATAGCTTTCTGAGATGATGTGGTTTATTCTGTAGTGCCTTTGCTGCCAAACTTCCTGTCACCCTTGCATTCACAGTTTTACTTTGCTTTGAAGAGCTGACAGGTGTGAAGAAATGGCTTTCCTGCCACAAACTCTCCTCTTGGGAAGATTAACTAATTTTATTTTATTTTTCCTCATCCCTAACATGCTGTGCTTTTAAATTGTGGGAAATACACAAGTGTTTATGTTTAGGTGTCCAGATAAGTTTTCCGTCATTAGTGACTTAAGACCTCTGGGGAATTCATTGGGCTGTAGTGTCAGAGGATGTACTGACTACAGGCCAATGCTGCAATATTTGCTTTTTTTAATATCAAAAGACTATTACTGAAAAAATTTTTGTTCATAGTACATAACTAACTGAAAATTGTATATGTATTTTTGTACTTTTTGATGTTAAAAGAGCTTAGTGGCAGAAGATCAACCCCTAAATCACATGGTGGGGAAAAAAAAAAAAAAAACAAAACCCAACAATTGACACTGCCTGTCAAAATTGATCTTTTATTCAATTTAGATTCACTGAGAGTTAATACTCTTTGGGGAAAGTCTTTCTGGTTGCTTTGGCATCTGTTTGACTTTCCTTATTTGTATTTAGTTCTCTTAACATACTTTTAATTTGTATTTATTTAACAATTACAGTGCTCAGCTAAAGCCTTGATAAAGGCCAATGTAAATGAGGATGTAGCTTTACAGGCTGAATACCATCAGTACCCAAATTTTTAGCCTCTGGAATTAAATGGAAGGTTTTAGTCAGAGCAGATATTCTATGGTGAAATTTGAAAGATACTTAAAACCTTTTCTCTTTCTGAAGAGTGACTCGGTTTATTCATTATCTCCTTGCTCGGACAGCTCTGTTTGCAGCTGCTGATATATTTGTCTGTTTGTTGCTTCTTGGTCTTTCTCTTGATATCTGAGGTGGTCTCTGAGAGAAAAGGCACCATTTACTGTTACATATCTGGATGCAGTATCTAACCCAAGAGAATTCTGTGTCCACTCGATTCCTCACCCCCACCACAGGCATAAGCATTTTAAGAGTGTTGCTGTTAATACTGAGAACAAGGTTTGGACGGGGACCTGTGACAATGACTTAGAATGATTATTCCAAAAGAAATTTGACGTAAGCTTCAGGTGTTAATACAACATAATACAAGAAGAATGCAAATAACAAAGGTTGATGTAATTCTGAATACATTTATTGACCTGGGATTGCTCACAGTACTGTAACTTGGAAGGTCAGCAAATGTTGCAAGGTTTATTTTAAATTTTACATCTCCGTTGTGTTGGTTTATTATTTAAAAAAACCCAAAAACCAAAACCAAACAAAACATACCCAGCTCACCTCCTCCACCCTCAATCAGTTATTTAAAATGCTTGTGCATGCTAGCATTGAGTTTTTGAATTGTTATAGCTTCTTCCTGTATTTATGCAAAGTCTTTCTTTTATCTGTCTTTAGATTAAAAATAATTTGCAGAGATCTTTGTGTGTATTATGTTTCTTACCTCAATTCAGCAAGGTCCCTAAACAGTGTGCGAGTATACTATTATAAGAGCCTTGCAAAACCTATAATGCAGCTTCGTTACTAGTTATAATCATTTTACAGTCTTGTTCTATTGGCCTGTGCACATGGGCAGATGCAGATTTACCAGAGCACAGTGCTTAAGTGATCTGCAGCATGCCTGCCCTTCCCCATCATTCCTTGGGTGCTCAGCAGTGGATTATTCTCTGGTACATGACACCTTAGCTGCCATGCCGTGCAGCGGCTGTTTCTAGTTCCTGTTTAGGGCATCTACTTTAACCATCAGTGTAAGCACCAAGCACCAATAAGCCAGCCTTTACACACAGCTCTTTAGATTGTCTTTTTGACATCCTCTTGCTCCTGATATCTTTTGTGAAATGTAGCCATAAATATCTTGAGCTTCTTTTGTTCTGGTGTAGCTGAGGGAAGCTGTGAGCTAGTTGTAACTGGGAGGCTAGTAGAAGCCAACTTGTTTTATTTCTCTTGTAATGGCAGAAGTATGCAGCTAGTCCTTTTTTCCATGTACAGTTTTCCCTTCTGTTATCCATTACATGGACTTGTTGCATGTATTACAGCAGATATGATAAGATTCTGCAACTATTTATGCATCTATTGAACCATATAGGACCTGTCCCTTCAGGTGCTTGAGATACAAGTTCTGCCCCAGTGGAACCACAGTGTTTTCACAAAGTCATGTCTTGAGTCTGTAACTCTGTTTATCACTTTGCTGCAGAGCAGTTGATATATGGATAGAGGTGGGGAAAAAATAGGTTTTGCTCCCTTATGAGTATAGTATCAACGTGTAGGAAAGCCAGTGTTGTTCTGGTTAAGGAAATGTGAAACGATGTCATGTTTCATTCTCTGAGGGTAGAGTTAGGCTTGTGCCTACAGCTCATGCTGTTGGTACTGTCTCATTTGAGATGCTTCTTCCTACAAATATTATCATTGTACTGCATCTGTCTGGCAGATGTGTGTTTGCGGTGTGCTCAGTGCCGGGGGAGAGTTCTCACAGCCATGGACACTATGAAGCTTCTCTAATTCATACATTAAAACTTTTTGAATCTTTTTTTTTAAAGGGAATAGCTTACTGAAATTAAAATAAACAGCTTTCTTTTGGAAAGGGAGTTTCTTAATGCACTAAGAGAAAGTCTAATTAGCCTTCCTAAAGGAAGCTTAATTGTGGCATTATGAGCTCTTTATTATGGCAAGTAGTGATTGATATATTCCAATGAAAGTCTCAAGAAAAAGAGGTACTTTGGTTTATCTAAAGGGCATTTTACAGTTTTCTGTTCAGTGTTAGGCATTCCTAATAGAAAACATTTTTAGTTGAAGAGAAGGAACATGTGGAGAGCATTAGCAGTTCAGCAAAACGTGCAACCGATTCAGATTTAATTTAAAAGGAACAGAAGAGGTGCCTTGAGAATTTGTCGGAAGCGCTGTGGTTTTGCTTTCTTTGCAACTGATGGTAACAGGAGAGACAGAGGTGAGTTGAAATTGCTTTATTGAATATCTTCTTAGCATAATTGGGACAGTAAAGACAGTGATTAATGGCTTTAATAGTGCTGCACAGGGATCCTGCATACGTTACAGATTTGTAATCATGATATGCTTCCTATGACTCTTGCTGTAACTTGGTAAAGTCCTGGCTTAAATAAAGATAATAAACAACATGTTTATGAGATGTAAACTGACATCACACAAATTGAAAAAATGTGAAAAGGAATGCCAGAGCTTGGGGGGATTTTTTTAAAGGGTTAGATTTTTTTTTTTAATAGAATAATTTGAGTTCTAGTTAAGACAGTGCACACAGTACTAGGGCCTGTTTCCAGATGTGTTTTGAGATATCTGGTTCAGCTCTCTTTCAATTTGAGTGAAACATGAAATAGCTGCAAAGGCTATGATAGAAATACCTTTTTCAGCTTTTTAGGATTATTTAAGTTTTCTTTCCTGAGAATGTGGAACACAGATGCTCTAAGTAAAATCCCCTGGTTCCCAGATCAGATTGCTTTGTGAAAATCTATCTGTATAAATGACTTGTGGTTTTGGTCTAAAAATGTACACCTCTTTAAACTGAAATGTTAGACTTCTGTTGTACTCCTCATGCATGCTTTTAGTCAGCCTCCTTTGTGGGGATGAACCACAGTACTTCCCCATAACCTGTGATTTTTCCCTCTGTGATCTCACTGAGAAACCTCTGGAACAGTCCTGTAGGATTTCACAAAGTGTTTGAGATAAAGCAAGGAAACTTACAACATTTGCCTCTGTATATTTCATTAAAATTATAATCCTTAAAATAGGCTTTGCAGCAAGAACCACCAAGAAGCTGTAGAGCAGATAAAGCCTCCATTAGCAGTGGGTTGTTGCTTTAAAGCAGTAGATTCCAGCTTTAAAGGGTCTTGTTCCAGGTCTGAAAGGACTGCTGTGGAGCATACTAGTGGGATGCTTTTCTCATCTTTGGAAGCTTTGTGTTAAAATGTGAAAGCTTATCTGACTCGACTCACACCAGGAAGTACTGCAGAAATTAAGTGAAATGTTTTTGAATTGGGATAACATCTTTCTGATTTTTTTTTTTTTTTTTTTTCTCCCAACAACGTAGATGTCCATAAGAATACCCTCTTCCTACAACATTTAAAAAATTTGGAAGGGGGAAGAGATCTACTTTAGACTCCAAAAGCATAGTGAGATTTAAAACAAATCTTGTTTCTAAGCAAACAAACAAAAATCTTCAATCATCTGAAGTGATGCCTTAAAGGAAACCACCTCCTCATAAAATCAGGAAGGAAAAAAAAAAAGTTGTATGATACTTTACTTCCCACCCCAAAACACAAGACCATTTAGACTTGTTACAGCTATTCTTTAAAATGATCTATGAAGTACTATATTACTGATATGTGGTGGCATTTTTTTAGTGGATTTTTTTCATGTAGTCTAAATGCATGTCTTTTTGAAGTCTAAAAAATTCTTTAAATACAAAATTTTTTTTATTCTTTGCATATTACCATCTACCTAACACTTCCAAGGTACTGTACATCTGATGAATGCAATCTCACAGAGAAGGAAGGCTAAATTAATTAGCAAATTAACTTGAAATTACTGGTATGCTGCAATTGCAGTTTCTAAAATTTCATGTGGAAAAGAGTCATGTTGCTGTTGTTAGGACTAGATTTACCACCTTTTTTAGTTTGAAAAGAAACAGACATTATAAATTCAACCTCTGAGAATAATTTTGTAACATTTTAAACTGTTTATCGTTACTCATAATTGACCCCAAAAATGGACTTCTCTGGAAGCAGCAGGTACTGCTGTTGTTACCAGTTATGATGATTTATTTGTAGATTTGATTGGGTTTTCCTTGTTTGGTTTTGTGTGGTTTTTTTTGTTTTTGTGTTTTTTTTTTTTTTTTTTTTTTTTTTTTTTGAGAAGGAAGCAAATAAATTATTATTTTGATGGATGGTTTAGGCATTTTTGAATTAATGTTCTGCAATTAGATTTTAAGAAATACTTGTCCAGTAAATACACAAGCACAGCCTAGGAATTCTCTCTAGATGTTCTTGTGCAATTCTAGAGGAGATGTGTCCGAGGCTGGTCTTCTGAGACCTGTGTGAGCTCTTTGTAGTTAAGTGTTTCAAGAAGTCTGTGTGTGTGTCTGTGTGACGAGCAGGGTGGGTTTGGAGAACCAGCACATCAGTTTCAGAGCTGCAAAACTCTGTGATCAAGGCAACCTCACCAGCTTGTTCTGCTACTGACGATGCTGCGTAAGTGACACTTTACAGGTCCACGTTGAGGTGCAAAGCTCCCCTTCAGCATTGCTTGTACTTCATGACCTTTCCCTCACCTTGGGAGTTGTCTCAGCATTGGCCTCTCCCATATCTCAGCTTATAGCACTCAGGTCATTTGACTGGGACTTGTGTGGTTTGCTGAGGGATGACTGTAGTCATCCTGATAAGGTAGGAATCTGTAGAAATCATTAGTGCTCTATAGCCAGGTAAGAATGTGACAAACTTGCTTTTACTTCATTATAACAGTCCCCAAATGTCCAAGGGGTTATTCTAAATTTCACTGAGTCTTGGAGTTTGTGTAGTTTCCTTAAAAGGAAAAGGAAATGACTAATTAATAGCTGTTGTTTGTTTTCATGGAGTTTCCCATGATGCTATTTGCATTTCCCACTCACTTTATAGATCTTTGTATTGGGACAGAAAAAACAGTTCTTACTCTTGTGGTCTGTGTTCAGACAGTTGAATTCATTTTGCTGTAGACTGCTACACATCATGTTCAAGCCCTTAACTAGGAAAAACAGTTAGGTTTATATTAAATATCTTCAAATAAATTAATGTTACCCTTGAAAAAAAACAGAATGATTTGGTTCCTGCCTCCATCTAAACCTGTTCTGTACAGAAGATATAAACCAAACAAAGGAATTGGGTTCAGATTAGTTATCTTGAAACCACGCACCACTCAGGCCCGTTTAAAGATTTTATCTTGCTAAACTTGTTTGAGTAAAAGAAAATTAAGCACCTAAACTATGGAAGAGAAATTAGGAGCCACTAATTAAAAGCTGTGAGTTTGGAATAAAAACCATCGGTGTTTTCTTGGAATGTTGTTCTCAGCCCTGCCACTGATTTAGCCCTGTTTGTAGGGAAGGTGGAGGGATGCTGATGTGGCTCAAGTGGGATCAAATACAGTTCCTGTCTCCCTGAGATGTTCTAAGAAGCCTGGACAAAATTGACTCTGATTTACTGACAATCTCTAAGTGCATGTGCTGAAGGCTGCATTAATATTAAACATAGAAGTTTTGTCTACTACCTTTTGTGTTTAGAAATGTGACATTCTTCATCTTGCTCAGCTGTAGATTCTAGCTCTGGGTTTGCTGAAATTTAAGGAGCTGCATAATGATTTTGGAAATGGCTGCAGTGCAAGCTGTGGCTCTCCCTTCAATTTTTGGGAAGAGAAAGAACTGTATTAGTAATGTTTATTTCTCTATAATGTACTTCTAATGTAATAAAGAAGTAGAAGTGATGTTAGTTCACAAGCAAGGAAATGTGCTACTGTAGAAAGGAGGCTTCTCTTCAGAATTAATCCATTGCATATAATGCTTTTGAGTGGAAGCAATGCAAAAGATGTCTTTGCCTTTAGCATAAGGCAAAATTTGTATTACTCTGTTTAGTACTAACAAACTAAAACCCTAAAAAATACAACAAACAAAGCAAAACCAAACCAAAATAAAGCCCAAAACCCAAAATCTGCTACGTGTCTAGAGAATGAGCTGATTTTTCCCCACCCCCCAGTCAGTTACTTGAGGGAGTTGCTGTGGAATAAATAGAGCAACATTTTGTCACTGTTCTCTCCCGTTTGTTGTCTTTCTCATTCATCACATGTCTGTTTTCTGCTCTTGGATGGACAGTTTTGATCTATTACTTGGCTATCATGTGCTACAGAGAGGTGCATATTCTGTTATGCCTTATGATGATTTAGTTTGTATTAGTTTAAAAACGGGAATATATGCATATTATTGAAACACAAGGTCAGGAGATGTGTGTTTGAACATTATCAGTCTGCTTTGGACTCCTTATCCTTAAAAATAGTAAGCAAAATATGCAAACTCAGGATCAACAACGCTTCAAATGGCTGTCACTTGTTAACTTTTTGTGAGCTCACTTCAAGGCCAAGTATATGGGTGTCATCTTTTCAGCCCAGGGCTGTGTTGAGTCCTTATATGTACTAAAAGGAGAATTAAATTTTCTTACCATCTCAAGATCTTACAGTGGAAGGAGATATAAAATATATGTGGTGTCATAACACCATTGGGCTGATTTTTCATCTGGTTTATTGACTATTTTCATTATGATTTGCAACATTTAATGCACTGTCTCATAATTCAGTGGTCAAGAAATAGTTTCTCTGGGTCTTCATTGTGACATTCAACTAGTATGTGCTGTTCTTCCCTTGCCTTTGGCTATCCTTTTCTCATTTATATCCTTTTCATCCTTTTCCACCTACTTTTCTTTCTGTAGAAATTAACATAATGTAATTTGTAAATTGAGTGCCTCTCTCTATTGACAGAAATATTTCTAAGACTGATGATCTTTATTTCAATAGGTGGCACAGTTCCCTGATGTAACATGTTGTCTTCTGTAAGACTTTTAAGTGAGGTATCCACCAAATCTACCCAGTGTCAAGAAAATTTGTACTATAATGTGAAATATTGTGACAGTACGTTTGAAGCATTTTGATAAAATGCTTGTCTTGGGCTCAGAACATGTCATGGTCGGATGTGGTCATCACTGGTGGAGGAATCCCCCTATCCATTGTCATTTTATTTTTTTTACTTATGTGAGCATGATGAAAAACATCTGTGAAAGGGAGAGAGATGTGGGTTTTTGTTGAGTATTTAATTGGTAATAGTCAGCATTATTAAATACTATGTACTTAATTTCACAGCTTTTCATATTTTCAAGGGTTGCTTTTAATCATGATCTGCATGTTTGTGTTTTTCTTTGGATTTTTCTGTTGTTGTTTTGGGTGGGGCTGGTGGTGGTGATGTACAGCATCTATATTTTAATAATGATAACAGCTCCTTGAAGTCTCTTTTTTTTTTTCCTGTTCAACAAGGCACATAAAAATTTAGGCTTCAAAGAGATCAAGTTACAACCTCCTAATTTAAAACTGCAGCAGAAGTTACTGTGACTGAGCAGCATGCTATTGTAAGTGGATGTCATAAGCCATGGCAATTCACATTTAGCAGTTTGAGATGAGTCTGGTATGTATGAAGTTATGTATCAGGTTTCTTTTAACCTTTCAGACATTAAATATTTAGCTCTGGTCTTACCACTAAAAGAGGAAGAGGAGTGTGTTGGTAAACTATGTGCTTTAAAAAAAAAAAAATTAAAAATGGTTTCTGTGGATTTTTCTCTCCTTGGCTGTTGACAAAGATTGTGCTTCAGCTTTAAGGGCCAGTTGTAACTTCAGAATGTCTAAATCTGGCACATGAAGTTAACTTGTTGCTGTCCTGATGAGGAAAATATAAATATTGGATATGTTCCTTCTTCATTAATCCTAAATTTAGGTTCACTGTTCATTTAAGATCCTGTTCGGCATCAAATGCCACTGGAGAGGTTTGCTTACTGCTTGACTGTGCTAGACAGGGACAGCTGAGAGTGTGGAAAACTTCTGGGCAGGTTGGGCATGGGAGGAGGCCTGGGACTGATCTCACCTGTGCCCAAGGGATGGGGTTTTCCTTAGCCCTTTTAGTGGTAGAGCTTATTCTGCAGGGTATGGTGGACGGATGAGCTGTTCCAGACGGGGGGGGTGGTGATGATGCCAGCAAGGTGTCTGTCAGCTGTCATTGCTTTCTGCCTCTTGCTGCTTAGAGGAGCATGCATGAGTGGTTCCCTGTAAGTGCATCAGAAACACTTCAGGAGGCTTCCTGGCTTTTTTTTTTTTTTTTTTTTTTCCTTCTGTTGTTGTGCTGAAATGCCTGGAGTTGCATCGAGGAAAAACCTTGCTCTAGGAAATGTGGGTATGCTTCCACAGAAGGTCCATCATCATATGTAACTAACCTGAAAACGTTTGTTAAAACCCTCACAAAGGAGTTCTGCTATACATTGTTCCCATGAACATCTGTATATTAAAATTAATCCAAATATATTACAATTCCCAGCATGTTAAAAACATGTGAGATCAAAAAAAGAGTAGGTGAGGAAATAAAATCCTCCCTATACAGCTCCTACATGGAGTAATACTGTAATATCCTGGGACAGAGGAGCCACAGGGATACTCTGAACAGCTCCCAAAAGCCCTGGGTGTGATGACACGATGCACTTTTGTCCCAGAGGTAGTGCAGGGGATGAGCACCCATGGTAACCCTAGATAGCACACTGTGGGGCACTTGGTAGCAGTGGCTGGGTCTCTGGGATTTTCACTCCGAGGGTTGTGGTCTACTTGTTACTGTCACCGTGGTAGTTTACATTGTCTATCTGTACTTCAGGTGTTGTGTGTGGATTTCTGTATGTTATGTGTTTTTGGGCTCCTTGATTCAATATTCAGTCATTTAAATATCTTTTCTAGGACTTTAGGGGGGCTCTTCCTAACCTAAGAGCTATGAGGTTGGATCACTTTATTTTCAACCCACTAAAATACATGTAATTTGGTACCAACTAACAGGACCATCTGTGAGCTAGCAGGACATGTTTGCATAGCTGCCTGTTACCTTGGGGTGCTGGGTACCAGTTCCAGCTGGTCCCCAGGGGTTCTTGTCAGGGAGGCAGGAAGTGTGAGCAATCCAAACACAGAAGTGCCCAAATGGTTCCTAAATTTCTCTGTAGGGAAAACCAAAACAAAGCACCAAACGGTATGTTTCACAGAACAAAGGTTTTTCTAATTGCACCTCTTTTATGAAGACTGAGAACCCCTTGCCTTACTCTAAAAAAACTCCACAACACTCCACCAAAACTGAAAAATGCAAACCCAGCAACAGGAAAACAGTATGGACTCTTTCCCTCTCTCTTCTCTGCTTTCCTCTTCCCTTTGTTGCAGGAAAGGAGTCAGAGCCTTACAGGCATAATTCAGTTGATGGAGCTTTGAGGCACTGGGTGTAGTTCTTTTTCATGTTGCTTCATTGCACTTAACTGTGCCGCATGTATGGGAATAGCTTTGTTTCTAGGTGAAGCTTTACTGCTGTATCACTGTCAGGAGTCCTTTTCTTGTGAGTCTCCCAGTCAAGCCAGGCATGCAGCCTGGTGGCTCTGATAGCCACTTGATTCCCTCTGTCATCGGTGAGCAGAGTCTGTTTAGAGGGCACTTCACAGCCCCCCAGTTATTTTCCTGCCCTGAATTGCTCTTGTTCCGTTGACCATGAAGGGAACAGATGAGGGAGAGAACCTGCCTAGCTGAGAGGTATACAAGTGCTCCATTGTCCCTTTCTGGTTTCTGTCTTCAGAGTCCTGATAGTCAGTCTTGGATGACAGCAGCTTTTAGTGAAATCTGGTTCTTTGTGAAGCTCTGGAAATAGTGATTTCTTTTTTCTTAGTTTCAATCAGGGTCAGATATACTTTGTATATATAAATTTACTTCTTGGTATAACTTCTGTGAAGTGATCATGGAATGAAGTTTAGTAAGAGCAAATAAGAATCAGGGATTCAGGCTGTGAGTTCCCTCCATTGACTCCAAGGCCCATCATTTGGGTGGAAGCAAATGGAGACGGTGTCTGTTCTGTGGTTGTGCACAGGTACTTTGCTAGGACTGAGGCAGAAATTCTGGTTGTTGGAGCACAAGACTACTTCTGGGTGTATCATCACCTCCCATAAAATGATTTGGGCCGAGAGCTTGTCCATTTTCTCTTTACGGAGTGCTGGTCTTGCACTCAAACAAGATGGTGCTTTTTGATAATTTGTACCAGCCTGTTTCCCGGAGCTCAGATGTACAGGGACATCCCTTCCCAGAAGAAGGGGCAAGTTACAGTTTTATTCTGGTTCCCAGCATGATGTTCTGACAAGACTTCCCTCAGAGCAAGTGAGCTGCCTGCTGCAACGCGGAGCCCGCATGTTACAGACTGAGCTGCAGACGCTGAGGAGGAGGATTTATTTTCTTTTTGTATCTCTCCCATTGCTGCAGTTACTTTTGTGTATTGCCTGATCTTCTGAGCCCGATGCCACACAGACAGCAGTTTCCAGAGGTGGCCACTGCCTGTGCCTCTGTTGACAGATGGGCTGGTGGCAGGTGGTCAGGCAGCCCAGGTGCCAGCATGCTGGCTCTTGCCCATCTTTCCCTTTGAGGGTCAGGTCAGCTGTACTTTGGCGTTAAACTCCCAGCTGGAAAGATCTTTTCCATGTTTCCTATGAATAACAAGGAAAAGGAGGAGAAACACTTTGCAGGCTGCAGCTGTACCTGTCATCTGCCTGACAAGAAAACAAGGGTTCTATTTATCAGAACGGCTGCATGTCCTGGGCATTTCAATGTGATATCTTATTGAAGGTGGTTGTGGTGCATGTCAGCATTTACTCCTTTAACACTGGTTTCTTGGTAGATAGTGAAATTGTGACTTTCGCCTACCAGTTCTGCTTTTATTACACAATATTGCAGCTAGCATTACAAGGAACAAACTACATCCCAGTGACCTCATCATATCTCTTGGGGTTTTGTACCACTGTTCTTTGCATGATTGCGCACGCATGACAGTGTTGCTTTACTCTCTTTCTCTTTCTTACCTTGTTGATAGGATATTAGAATGGATTTGCAACCTTAGTAATTCTTATCAGGGACTTCTTGTTTTCACGAGGAAGAAAAACAGGGGCATGGTTTGGACAAAACCCAAATTCCTTTCTACGCACCCTTTCTTTTCATTAATTCCTTGGGGTTAAGTAACATGAAAATTATGCAGAGCAACTTAAATTTACTTTTGCCAGCCTCTAATTACTGAATAAAAAGTAGTTGTTGTGGGTGGAGTATTTGCTCAGAGATGTGTTTGCCATTTTGGAGCAGCTTATATGTTTTGGGCTTTGAGTATTTGGAAGTTATAAGGAAGTTCATGCTTTCTTCCCCCAAACCTGAATGTCTCCTAGACTGATCAGGTGGGCACTTTGCTTGTGGCTTTCAGGGGTTTAAATTAGACTGAACAAAATGAGTGTCAGGAACCAAGAAAATGTTCATTTTCTTTTGTTGATTCCTTGAATGTCCTGCAAGTGACTGGTTCCGTTCTTCCTTTTTGATGTTATTGGGATTATGTTTCTCAGGCTCACTTCTCTGACAGTATTGGTCAAATGCAAGAAAATTAAATTTCTTGGGAAAATGAGTTCTCCTGAGGACAGGTGTTTCTTTTCCATTTTGTCGTGGAAGCCTTCCATTAATGGCTTGTAGTGTATTGCCCAATTTTCTCAGTCTTATGTTTATCATCCCATGTTCTCTTGAATTAAGCAACCTCGAGGTACTTCAGCTGCTCTGAACTGCACAGGCAGGAAGGCTGTGGTGGGCTGCTTATGTTTGTAGGGAATGAATGGACACCTCTGGGCACCTGCAAAACAAATGTTGGTTATTTAGACACCCAATTCTTTTTCATCTCTAGCCACTCCTAGCTTGGATTATTTTTTTTATTTGTATTTTTTTTTATTGCTACCTTTCTTTAAGTGTACCTTCTCTCTGATTGTCTTCCAAAACCTGTTACACTGTTCCTTTTAGCAGCTGCATCACATGTGCAGTGTGACTAGCATGCCAGGTGACTGGCATGCAGGGGATCTATGGGGAGGATATGTGGGAGCATTTCTTGGTAACAAGAGATAAAAACTTAAGAACCTACTCTCTTTTCGAAAAAGAAGATAAAATAAAATGCTTCCTAATCCCCAGCAATTAAGTAGAAAGAATTTGGTCTACCCAACCGCATGAGTTTTCAGATTTGGAAAAATAAACAGGTAATAACTTAGTTGGAAATAACTCTGAGCATCCTCAGGAGGCAGCTCTTTGTAGGGAAGGTGTGTGAGTGTTGTCTTGCTATTGTGCTTTAATGAAATACAGACTTGCAAGCACATCTGGTGAACGGGTACAGCGCAAGTAAGCGCAGAGCTAATTTATGTTACCTTGCATGATCAAAAGAAGCTATGAAGGTGATTGCTTTATTTTGTGGAGGATTATTTTTCCAGAAATACTTAGGTTATTCTCAGTGGATAAATTCTGAAAGATTTTGATCTTCTCTTGTACAAAGAGTGGGTAAGTGTGAAGTGAATCACAAATTTTCTATAGAACAAAATTGCCATGCTGGATCACATCAAAGGTCCATCTAGCTGGTTCCCTGATCCTCCCACTTCTTTCTCCAACAGCTGCTCACAGTTGCTGAATTGAGGTGTAAGAACAGTGTGAGTACTCCACCAGAGGCTTTTTCAGCCTCTGGCAGTTTTGTGCTTCAGGGAGTTTGAAGTGATGTCTTCTTACAATTGGTCACCCTCTGTGGATTCTCTTTCCAGGAACCTTCCCAGCTGCTCTTCAAATCTTGTTCAAACTTTTAGCATATAGAAAATATCACAGGTGTGAGTTCACTCAGTTCAGCTGCACTCCAAGTGAGGAACCATCTCTTTTTTGTTATTTTGGACTTGAAACTTTAGTTTGATACCCTGTAGCTGTATTGTAAAATGAATTTCCCATTCACCTTTGGCTTTCTGTTGAAGGCTTAATAGCTGTTTCTCTCTGTTCCCTTCCTGTCCTCTTCTCCAGGATGTCTCTTTATAGGGTGGAAATCCCTGTGAAGAATGGGAAATCCCTGTAAAGGGCTTAGGAATTACCTATGTGGCCATTCCTCTACTAGAAGCTGGACTGTCTTCACTGCATGCTGTTTTCTTAAAACACTTCAAAAATGATTTGCCATTAATAAACCTGGTCATAGTTTTATCTTTTTTTTTTTTTGCAGTTCTGGTATGTATGGAATTTGAAGACCTCAATGTTCCCACTACTGAAAATGTGGGTACGCAACTTCTTTAGTGTTATAATGATGCTTTCTGCTTTGTTTTATATTACTTTAAAAATAATTCCCATGATAAATGGGAATATAATTTTAGCTCTGGACTTTTTGATGGCTTAATGAAGGTCTGAGTTTGTCCTAATACATTTATTCTGATGTGAAAACGAAGGTGTAACCTGGTGTGTGTTCAGGTGTATTGAAGGAGCCAGAACTAACCCTTCCATTCCTTGCACCAGAGTGGCCTTGCCTTAACTTGCATGTGATTAATCACCACACATCTGTTTTCCATTCTAATCAAAATGTAACTAATACCTCTTTCTGCTTGTTCATCTCTGGGTTTTCATGGATCTGTAACAGACTCAAGAAAAAACTTCAGTATGCTTGACTGAAATTTGAGATAATTTTTCTTCCTCTCAGTAAAATTACTTGAACATGGCCAGTAAATTTTAATTAATGTTATTCAGTAGGAATTACTATAATTTGACAGAAAACAGGTCTTTGCTATATGAGCTCATTACCAGAAATAACACCACTCCCTTGTTACTACACTTTCCCATCCTCTTGTTGAAGTGCTGCAGATGCAGCATTAGTAGGGATAATTTTCCCTTCTTCCTCAGGGTGGTAAATTCATATGGCCTAAATACCAGAATTTTCTTCAGTCAGTTGCTGAGGAGTTTTTTGTGTTTGGAGAGGTTCAGTAATTCTGTTAGCCTGTTGATGACTTTTAATAATTAGGATTTTTAAGAGGGGTCAGGGTGGTGTCTCAAACACTAGTGTCATGCCTTGTGCACATGTGATGAGTAAAATGAAATACAGCCATAGCTTTGCACCTCGCAGTCAGTTTGAGGTTTAGGGGGGAGCTGGAGGACCCTGTGTGTGTTGAAGTTTAGCTAAATTCAGAGTATGCTTTCCAAGGAGAATGTTGAGTGCTGTCTCCTGCCCCTCTGCCGCATTTTGCCATCCCCTCAGTCCCAGGGGCACAGTCTGCTGGGCTGTGCTTCCTGCTGAATCACGGGGGTCCTGGCACAAGAGGTATGTGGACTTTTAAGTGCAGATGGCTTGAGTCACTCAATGTGCAGAGCAGCCACCCCCACTTGCAGCTGTGTTACTGTCAAAGTTGTGGAGGTGAGAAGCTGCAGCCTGAGAAACAGGTGACACCAGCATTTCTGCTGCAAGAGAAAGCTTGTCTTGTGGTTGCACCTATTGCTCATCCGTGATTTTGGGTAGTGTGTGGAGGGGGAACAGTACTGCTCTAATGGTGGTACAATCATGCTTGCCACTGGTGTGTATAGAGAGGCTAGTTTGATCCCTACATCTCTCTCCTACTCTGGCTTTGCTTTTGGCTAGAGTCAGCTTTGCTTGTCACTTTCTGAAATACAATGACCAATTTGTTCCCCTCAGGTGGCGTAGATACATAAATAACTCATTTATGGATTATGAGGATTTACAATTAGAGAACCAAAGAATGGTTTGGGTTGGAAAGGACCTTTCAAGATCATCTAGTTTCAACCTCTCTGGTATGGGCAGGGATATCTATCACAAGATCAAGTTCCTCAAAGCCCCATCCAGCATAATTGTGATTGCTTCCAATGGTGAGGCACTGGAAGAGATGTCAAGAGCTTTATCATACCACCTGGAGAGGTTTTGTGTGGACTTTAAAGGCATTTGTGATGAGGTAGGACCCTACTCACAGGAAGTTTTGTTGATCTTACCATTGGATTAAGCAAAAAGTTAGAGACTTCCAAGTGTTTTAGTCAGCCCCCGAAGGTGATAAATTTGATTTCTAAGAAGAGTGTGTATGTGATGGACGAGCTGAAAACAGAAAAAATGTCTTTTCTACCATCCTTTGAGGAAGTTCTGCTTTGCATAAAAATCTTGCTTGCAGGCTTGTGTTCCAAGTCCGGGCAGCGTTGCCACCAGTGCAGTGTTTGATAATCTGGGATCTCACTGGCTTAAACTGCAAAGTGAGTGAACTGCTCCTAAGGACTCCTGAAATAAGCAGTAGAAAAACTACTGAAAATCTCTCCTTTTTCTAAAATGGAAGAGTTATTTTTAAAGAAAAGGTGTGATAGTGCTAAAAATTATTTTATACACTCTTTAATTCTTAACCATAAAAGATGAGCTTCCCGTTTTTAAAGGATTACAGTGTTTTTCAAGTAGATGCTAAACTTGTGAAGAAGAGTAAGAAAAAGCAATCTGAATCACCTGTGTAACTGGGACTAAGTTATCCAGTAAAGATGTTTTGTTCAGAGAATTTTTTCTTTGTCCTGCTTTATCTGACATATTTTAAATCTCCTGATCTTTTTATTCTCCTGTTATTTACACTCTGAACAGATTTCTCCCCGCCCCCTCCAAGTTTCCAGATGGAAACAGTTGCATTAATTTCTCTTGAATTTCTAGGAGTTAAGTTTTTGTCTAAAAATCATTCCCTTGATTTGTCAACTCTGCATTTCTAAGCTTTTTTTTTTCCTTTCTGCTTTGCATTTTCACAGAGCTATGCACTTCAGTCACTGATACTTGTTCACCAGCAGGCAGTGTGCTGATGACTTTGGTTTTATTAGTTACTTGGTAATTGTAAATTTCCATTTGAAACTGGTTGAAAATCCTAAAGCTGCACAGTCTGTTTTCATGTGTAAATCTCTCCCACAATAGCACAGAAAAGTAGAAGGCTGTTGAAGGCAGTTACCAGTGAGCAGGGAAGGGCTGCTGATACACCCTGTATGCAGAGATTAGTTTACTGTGGAAACTCACAGAAGAGTCTGCAAATCCCCTATACATATCAGAAATATAAAGCTCCTTGGGAGGTATAAGTTTTGCTTTCCCCAAGAAGAAAAAGAATCCTGTACAGCATCTGCATTTCCTGCATGGATGTTAATGTGAAAACTTCTGTTTTCAAAACTGGGTGCTATAAAGAATATGCTGTTGAAAATTAGGGATATTTTGCACTGTTCTGTATTCAAGTTAGTTTACTACATCTAGTAAAAATCACTTCAGAGGATTATTTCTCTTCTGATAGCCTTTATGCAGGAATTCAAGACTGGAAAGGGCATCCTGTGAGAGTAGTCGTCTACTATCCCCCATTACATAATCTCCTCAATAAAGTTGCTACCTAATATACATGAATATAGGAATAGCCTTTTTTTTCTCTTTCAGTCATGTTTATGAATTGCTAAGTTCACCCTGCAGATCTTAGATAAAATTTAATTTGTGCCGGACATGCAGCCTTAGATTTACTGCTGACCTCATTTGGCATCCCAAGTTTGGGAACAGCTGTGTGTGCTGAATCAGGTCTTCAGCCTGTGCAATTCTCCTGTAAGTCAGCTGAGAAGCTGGCACAAGCCTGTATGTCATTTCTGTCATGCATAGACACAAACCACTTATGCTGAGCCTTTATTATTGCTCTCTAGATCCTGGTTTCAGAGCAGCAAGATGCTTCCAACGTGGAATATCAGAGTGGAGTGAAATTAATATCAATATGCTTGGGGTAGCGATCAATGGTTGAAGAGTAATTAAGGTCTTATGCTCAAATTTCAGATTTGATATTTCTGTGCAGTAGCAGTTCTCCTTAAGAGATCCTGCCAAGCTTGTTTTATGTTGAGTACATTCTCATTGCATCACTTCTAAACAGCAGATCCTTGCATGTGGCGTGTGTTCATTGTTTATTGACAACTTAAAAACATGTAGGCAAACTTCTGGAGCGGTGGGAAGGAAGAGATTACAACTTGGTAGCTGAGTCTTGAGCTTCTGAATCTGTGTGATTTATCTAGAGCAGACTGTGATGGGGGTTGCTGCTGGATGCTGTCGTGTTGCATACCCTGCAGGTTTCCAAAGGAACAGCTGTGAAGGCAGTTATATTTGGTGATGGCTTTCACTGGTATTACAGGAGGGTATTTGGCACTGACAATGAAATATGAGGATACAGAAATATTCTTGAGGCTACTAAGCTAACTCAGGGTAAAAAAAAAAAAAACCAATCCCAACCAACCTCTCCTTCTCCCCCCAACCTAATCCCTAAGGGAATGTCTGCTTCTGAGGGTGACGAAGGTGTAAGTGGATATATAAGTATATATATGTTAGAGTGGTCTTGGTCACCATCATATCCAGAATAAGCGCTTGGGTTTCCTCTTTGTGTTAAGATAAAATGATGGTGTCACTGGGGTAGATGTGACAGGGCTGGCTGAGAAGCCCTGAGTGCTGCTGTAAATGGATACCTGGACTGAAATGAAGTTGAGTTAATTCAATACAGGCTCACTGCTAGAGGACAGGTCAGTTGAGCAGAGGTAAAATACTTCTGTAACAGATGGACAACTGCTCAGGGAAGAGATTGAAATAGAGTACAGTAATTAGGGCAGGAGACAAATGTGTTGCATGACACTACCTACATGACTAGGGCTGGATTCAACATTTACCTTCCTGGAGGTCTTTGGCTGTAACACCAAAAAAGGGGTACAAAAGTGGGAACCAAGCAGTATTTCTACTATCATTTCTTTTATACACTTACATGCAAGGTACTTTCCAGATACTTGAAAAGGATAATGCTTGCTTCAAAGCACCAATTTTTTTGTCTACAGAAACTTACAGGTTATGGGAAGGGAGACTAAAGCAAAGTATATGTAATTTAAATGTCTAATTACACATCCAGAAAATATTTGAAACAGTCAAGGTTAAGAGATAAACCCTCTAAAGTTAGGACAACCTGGAATTATGGTAGACCTAAAAGCTTTTATTATGGTATATTTCAAAGCTCTTGTGTATGTATGTCTTTTCTTGACCACACATGCTGTAGAAGAAGGAAAGGCTGAATAATATTACCTGCTTATGGAGTTTAGTTTCTGCTATTTCAGGCTCCTGTGTGCATTAAATGCTGAGTGAGAAGGACCTGTGCAGCATGTACCGTGGGACATAGCAGACTTCTTATCATCCTTCAGGCCAGTTGATGAGCAGTGAAACACTGGAAGATGTAGTCACATCCTAGGAGTGATGAAGGGCAGAGCAATTCCCAGATGCAGTGTTTGATATCATGTCGAATTAAGGAATATATGTGTTGTTACAGGAGTTTTGTGTTCAGCTTGCAAAGCTTTGTGAAGAGGACTCTGGTAAACTCTTCAGTGTCTCACCCAAAGCTGAGTGCAGCAAATCTCAGAAGTCTTAAGTAAATCTGAGTCATGGACTTCTTGGCACTGCCAGTACTGTCCTAATGGATGATGGCAGGGGAAGGTTGAGGTTCTCTGCAGGAACTCTTATTGTGCCAGTTGTTTTCTCAGTGATTTGCTGACATCAAAAGTATGTTGACTTCAAAAATTTGAATTTTAATTCAGGTGCTGGAGGGAATTTGCTTTAGAAATCACAAGATTTTCTATATTGGTAGCTAGTTTTTCTAGCAACTGGTAGAGGAGAAAAGGGTCAAAGCAGTGTTTCTCTGTTCTGCAGAATGAACTGTTTTTTTCTCTTCTGATCTTTCCCCAGGAGGGAGAGCAGAGGGAACAGACAAATGGCTAAAATTTGGGTTAAAACAAAACAAAAAAACCCCAAACCATCAACCAAAAAAACCCACCCCCCCGAATAAAACCAACCAACCAAACAACCCCCCCAAAAAAAACCAAACAACAACAAAAAACCCCTAAAACAATAAAGAGTAGGATCTTACAAAAGAAAGTGTTAAGTGACATTAGACTGGTAGTAAAGCTACCAGACTGACTTAGAGCTAACCCGCTGATGTTCTGCTGCCAAGGATGACTGGTAAAAGTCTTCTTCAATCTGCACATAGGTTTTGGGAGGAAATTCTCATTAACTAACGATGAAACAATTTTCAACTGTCTCACGTTTCTGTTACAGAAATGAACTTGGTTGGTGCAGTGCACCACTGAACTCTCCCCTCACCCCTTATATTTAGAACAGTAGTCAGTGGGATAATCATAGAATTATTTAGGTTGTAAAAGACCTTTAAGATCCTTGAGTCCAACCGTAACTATTAATATATTATTTTTCTACTTCATTGCATCCAAACTGATCATATCCTCCTCTAATATGTGACCCTGGATCTAAAGCAGATCCATCCAGTGACCTGAATTAAGCAGCTGATAGAAAGGTTGTGCAAGAAAAGCTTTATCAATAGCATACACATATACATACACAATAGCCGCTTTTCTGAGTCTACTTTCAAGACCATAATCAGCTGTTTTTCCAAACAATCTTTCCAAAAGGAGGTTATTGCCAAGGATGACTTCCGGAGGTACACCATGTGTGTCTACCAGTACCTTCAGCAGGCGATTTATGCAGGAGAAGTGGCCTGTTAAAACAAAAGCACCTCAGTTGCCAAACATGGATTTTGGACTTCAGTGTTCAGATGTCAATCTCTGGCCATTGTATATGTTGTGTGTTATTTCAGAAGACCTTTTCTTCTGCTTACTGAACTTCACATTACATTGAGGCAACTGCCTAGTGAAGCTGTTACACTATACAAACTTCAGTGACAGTATTGTTCCTTTGGCTCCAGGATATAGTGGTGTTGTGGATCATGTTTTGGGAATTGGATCAAAAATGCAAAGTCACTGGAGTTGCATTTTTGTTTATCCACCTCCAGGAAGGGTTGTGAAATCTAAAAAATGATCCTCTGTTCCTGTAGGTCTGTGTACACACATAGCATACACATTTTTGTGTATGCCTATGGTCAGCAGTGAGAAGTTGTGCAGCCTCATGGGAAGTACTGTGCTCCTCTCTGCAGAAGGGTAACAAGTCAACAAGTGAGGGCATCAGTCTTGGTATTTGAAGGAGGAATGGTCCTTGCCTCCTTTGTCTTGCTGTAGAAGCTGGGGGCAGTTGAGAAGTATCTTGAACAACTTGAAGGCAAGTTCAGCTCCTTGGGAAGTTCTAGAAGAAATAATATGGCAGTGGCATTGCTGATTGTTTTCACTGTTTTTAAGAAAAATAAAGAAGCTTAATGCATATGTATTTCAAAAGCACATTTTATTGTAAAGAGAACCTGATAACTAAAAGTAGTGAGTACTATAAAATATGTTAAAAGTGATATCTGTATGTCTCATCTCTGAGTATCTTGTACGCTATTTTTTGGTAAAATCTCTTGGTTTGTGTCATAGTTTTGACAAACTTCATGATAGATCATCAGACCTTTATGCCAGGTGAAGGTATGTCTTGATTTTGTTAATTCTTTTTAAAATAGACTACAGAGCTTGTTGCTCCTTCAGGATCAATGGGCTTCTGAATTTGGAGTGCCTATATCCTGGTGTGCCACAGCAACGCAACAGCTCTAAAATATCAACAAGTAATTTTCTGAAGCATTGTGGATCTAATCTTTTTGTTGATGCCACACATAAGGCATCCTAATTACCAGCTGATTATATTACTGAAGTTCAAGAGTGTCCTGTTACAGCTAAATTGCTTCCTCCCTTACTAAGGTTTTCAAAAGACTAGCGAAATATATCCTGGATTAGAGTGAGCAGAAAGCAATAGTCAAATTAATACAAACATTTTCTCCTTGGAACTCATTATGCTTTCCTAGGATTTGGATAGTGAGTGTAGGCAAACAGATTTGGTTCCTTGCTGAAGCATTTAGCTGAGTACTAGGGGGCTAAGCTGCCTGCCAATGAACATCAAATCTCTCCTATTCTGTAAATAGAAAAAGATTAAGATGGAGAAAAGTGCATTTAGACTTAAACTTGGATGCTGCACTGATGTTGTTGTACATCTTATTTTAATAATAGTTTTGTTCTTTGTCACCGCTCAAGCTTATACATGGAACAACTGCCATAAGGGTTAATGGGTTGTACGGGTGGTCTGCCTAAAAAATAATTTGCATTTTTCCTTGGTATTGGAAGGAGCATCTTCCAACTATACCATTGTGTTGTGGCTCATGCCAAGGTGCCTACTCTCATTAGCACAGAATCCGGAAGAAAATTTAGAGGCTTCTTGTAGTTTGCAGGGGAGTTTGTGGTTTTGTAGTCTTTTTGGTGAAAACAAATCAGTTGATTTGAAATGTTAGATTCAAGGGGTGGGTTGGCAAAAAGTTTTGAAATTAACTTGATTAACAAAGTTTTTTTTTGTTGGCAAATATGTAGGCACTGCCTTACAAAGGTAGAAATGAACCAGCTTGTTTAACTTGCTGGAGTGGACATAAGGAGCATTGTCCTGGAAAGGTGACATGCTCGGCCTGGATAGGGACACTCAAGTGTGCTTGCCTGTTCTTGTGGCATAGAGTTGTTCAGCAATATTGTATTTGATACCTACATCCAAAATACTGTCATTTTTGGTGAGAAAGATGTGCAATCTGCTGTGTGCGTTTTGAGTGCAAAATGAACAGTTCAGTTCTGCTAGGTTTTAGTCTCCGAGCTGTAAGCTTTTGAACTCTCAGTGCTGTGCCTTTTGGAATAAAGGCATGCTGCAGATGTTTTATAGATGGTGACTCCCTATGTCTGACAGTTCAGGAGTTTCCTAAGAGTGAAATCCTCATCCCAGTCAAGTCAATGAGAAAATTATAATCAACTTCAGAGCTGATGTTTCTACTAGAGGAGTTTTGCATGTTTGTAGGCTAGTTGCTCGTATTAGAAGGGAAAGCAAAAAGTTGGTTATGTGAAAAACAATTGAAAAGTCACTTGAAAATAAGTGAGCATATGTTTAACAATGAGGCATTGCAAGTTTTCAGCTTTACTTATCAGTGCTTCTCACTCTTCTCACCGTCAATGACTACAGTAGGCTACTGTGAGTAGTTTACTGCTGTGGTTTAATCTTAAGTTTTCCCTTTTGTCTTTAATTATTAGATCTTCAAATCCACCTGCAAAACATCAAATATTCATGCTTGCATGCGTGCAAATAATGAGAAATATTTTTGCATATCAATTCATAATTTACAATAAAGGCTTTCCGTTTAAGCTGTGCTTTTTACAGTCTTCAGAAATATTCATCTGATGCAACCAAATCACAAACATACACTTGATTTTCAGCATATTGCTTGATGCTCTGTGCGGAGTCAGTGTACAGGCCCATTTGTTATTATCTGTTTCTTTCTCCTTAATTTGCCATCATTACATCAACCTTAAGCAGCATGTCACAAGCAGGGAAAGGTCTGCACTTGTAAGGAGATGATGTGTCAAGCTAAGTTTTTAGTGTGAGCTAACAAATAATTGCCAGTGGTCCTGCCTTCTAGGAAAAGTGCTCATTTACTTTATATTTCCTTCTGGCTCATGTAGTGTGTGAATAATTTTGCCTTCAGTTTGCTTTGTGTATGTCTCCTCTGTGTATGAGCTCAGGGTCTGGTGAAGAGCTTGACGGTTTGACGCTTCTGCAGAGGAGAGTGTAACCTCCGTCTGTCCATCTGATTTCACGCTTCCTTCCTTTAACCCGTCATGGAGTTAGTTCCACGTTTTAACCTCCAGGCAAATGGAGATGTCATTACTGACTTCCAGCTTCTACCATCCAGAAAGAAATTGTAATGTCAAGTATAACTAAAATTAAGCTTAATTAAAGGGAAAGTCAGGTTGTGATGGAAAGGTTAACACTGGCGGTGTTACATACACATCGTCATGCAGGTTACCTGTGTAACTAGAAGATAAGCATTTTTATTAGATGTATACACTTATACACATAACATTTAATTTTATATCTCATCTGTATATCTCAGGAGCAAGCAAGAAATGTGATCTTTAAAAGCTGTGTTTAGTATATCATCCCCAGAAATTGGTCACATTTTGTTTTGCCACCTGATTTTGTCATTAATATTATCAAGTGGCATGTTACGTTCAGTCCAGTGACTGAAAAACAGTGAACAGGAAAAGAAAAAGTAATTTTCCTAGTGTTTTACAAATATAATGCACTCTTTCCCTATATTTTCTTTTGCTTTAAAGTCTGGAAAATGAAAATAGTTGAGAACTCTTTTTCCAATAGGCACTATGATGGGTAGGATCTGTTCACTCTATTTCCGCTCCCACTGCTATTTCTCTTTCACACTTTGGTATTTTCCACAGGTTTTTCCAACTTGCAAACATTTCTTAACCTAGATTCTTTCCTATGTATTCCTGTATTTCTCAAGTTAGGCTTCAAAACATAAATATTTAATAATTGATGTCATTATTTAGCAACCTAAACAAAAGTGTGTTAATTTACAAACCAGGATTAGAACACAATTTTCTGGTTAAAATGTTGGGAACACATCTGTGTATTTCGAATGTATTTTTGGTGTCTGAATGTTAGTCAACTTTTATTTCAGGCAATGGTTATATTTTTAGCCTGCAATTTTAAAAAGTTGATTGTAGACTGTCATACTAAACTGGAGGAGGAAAAAAGCCAAGTTTTATTTTTTGGCGTGTTTATAATAGAAGAGAAATGCATCTTGTTCAGGTTGAAGGTAAGAGTGGCAACTTTGAAAACCTTGCAAGATACCTATGGGATGACTTAAAGGTCTGTGAAGTTGTGGAGCTCTACACTGCTTGAATTCCACTGATACTCATTGGAAAATACTAGTGTATGAAGCTGGGCTGATACAAGAAGGAATTGGAAGCTTTAATTCAGATGTGATTTTTACCACTTGTGTTGGGTCTCTAAATAAAATGATTCTGATATTATAGCATGGGTGTGTATATGTATTTTTAAAATATTTTTGTATTTAAGCATTTGGGAAGCAGACAAAGTGAAGTTTTTAAGATATTCTGTTACGCTTGAGGTGAAGAATTGTCATAGGCTGGAGTCCCTTTCTCTAGTTCCCCTTACTTTTTCTTTGTCTTTCACATAACCTCCTGGATTATTTCTTTGCGTACAGCATTGCCAGCATCCTGAGGAGATGCAGGGATGCTCTTCAGGGAGCAGAGCTCGTTTGGAAGCCATCACCTTTACCTTACCTCCTTGAGGTGGGATTGAAAGATCTTTGATGCTATTTGCATGTCAGATGGTAGCTGGGAGTCCTGGAGAACCTGGTGGAAGGTCTTTGCCACCTCTGGCACTGGCAGTTATGGGAAAGCAGCAAGAGAAGTTGGGGCTTTGTGCTGCTGGCTTTGTTAAAGCTCAGCCTCCTCAGCAGCCACCTAACTGTATTGGGAACAAAAAGGCAGCAACCTGAGAAATGCAGCACTTAGACCAGCATGCAGGCTGTTTTTCTCCACGTTGGTTACACCATCCCTGAAAACAAATGAGTATGAAATTAGTGGAAAGTAGGCAGTATAAATGTTTCCTTTAAGTTCATATGCTTTACTAACAGTGATTTTAAAAAAGAATTTCTGTTTGCAAATGGACTACTGCTCTTTTGTACTCCTACCTGTAGATGTTCTAGAGACTAGTCCATTCTAATATCAATTATTTTGAAACTGAGGAACAGTGGACAGTACGTTATTTCCTAAATCTTAAAAATTAGGAAAACTGTTGCATTTCAGACTTTGAAACATTTAAAAATCCTAACATTTTTGTATAATCTACTGTATTAGTCAAATTTCATTGCAGAACTGTGATATAGGTAAGCTTGTGTGTCTGGACAGCTATTTAGTCCACCATAAAACAGCTGCAGCATTGCTTCTGTACTCATCTGGAGTTATTGGTTGGGATGAAGAAATGAGGCTTGGCTGCAGTTTGCAGTGAGAGCTGTTCCTGTGCAAAGTATAGTCCATGCTTCTCAAGTCTAACCTTTCTGCAGTGTGCTTGTAGCCTGGACTTCCTTAAGGGAAGGTATTCTGCCTTGCATATTAAACAGTTTTTCTAAAGTTTTAGTTGCCCTTCAGAAATTTTTGGGCTTTTTTTAGCCATCAAAAACCTGTTCAGTTATGAAGATGTTAAGATACTATTAACATTTTCTGGATTCGAGTGTAAGAGCAATTAAGATGTTTCAGGGATTTTCTTTGGGAAGAATATTCTTTCAGTAGTTCAGTTTTGATCATGTAAGGTTGTAGAACAATGCCTCCCACCTTTTTTATTATTATTTCTGGGGTTAGCATTAATGCTGTGTATTCCAAGTTTTTCACAAAGTGCCATCCTCTAAGGAGAAAAGCAAGTTATATCCTAAGACTGATTTTAGACAACTCTCACTGTAGTCAAATTCTATAAATTTGGTATTTCATCCTTTGACACACTGACGCTTCTTCATTGAATCTGGACAAGTAAAACTTTGAGAGATGCCTTTATCTAAGAATTTGGAACACTTTGTAATTTTTGAGCTTGGGTCACTCTGAGTAGCTCTGTGTAGAGTTCAGGTTATTTAACTGTATTTTCTGGCTGCTCAATTTTTCTAGTCAACCATCTTAAAAGCCCCTTTATTTAGGTTAGGTAAGGAATGCAGTATTGCCTATGCTGGGTGTCAAGCATGTATCACCTGCTAAGATTTCCTTGTTCATTGCTTTTGGGTTAGCACTGAAGAGTAATGAATAAAGGAGAATATGTACTTGTAGCTGTTTCTGCTGAAAGCTGTAGTAAGAAGGTGTTTCTTAGGACTGCAGTTCCTGATGGTGGTCTGATTATTTTCGTATATGATTTTCACGTGAAGGAAGGGTATCAGTGGTGTCATATTTACAGCTGTATGTGGTGTGATAAAGTCTAAGTGTTTCTCCTCCTGATTTATTTGGATGGAGGAAAAGACCAGTTTAGCCTATGCATTTTTAAAGATTGTTTTTCTTAGTCTGCATCTAGAGGAGCCCTTAAGAGGAATATTTCAGTAGACTGTAGCAATGTAAATATGAATTTGGCACTGCTACTGTCTTGTAATAATGTATTTCTAACAGATTGCTTTAGACCATTTCATGCTTAAAAGCATAGCTGGTAATTCTTTGGAAAAGGTGGAAGAAATTTAACTTTGTCATTGGTTTCAAGCATTGTCCCCTCTGTTTTAATAGCTCACCCTCCTTTCAATTAATTTGAGTTTTGGAAAGTACAGTACTAACTTCTTCATAACTCTTAAGATCATTTGAATTATTACTTTGGGTTTTGTGTGGTTTTGCTGGAGTTTGGGGTTTTTTTTAAGAAGTGAGGGGCAAGGAGATGCTTGCCAAGGAAGAGAAGGAAAAGAGTAAAGGTAAAAAGAATGTATTTGATATTTATCATATGCTTTAAAAGTCAGGAAAAGGAGGCAACTGAGTAGTTATCTTTTCAGATTGTCATTTTCATGAGTAAGACTATGCACTTTCTTATGACATATGTTGCATTTAATATTAGATGAACACCTCTTGCAACTGCAGAACCCAACACAAAGGCTACTGAAGTTAGTGGGGGTCTTTCCACTTGCTTTTATGCTTGAGCATTGGATCAGACCCTCCAAAATCAGCTTGTAGGCTAAACCTGAGAAAGCTTTGAAATACAAGAAGTTGCATTTCTCACTCCTCTTAAGAAATTGTCAAGGAGACCATGCAGTTAGAGCACGGTCTGACAAAGGGTTCAGAAATGGCTCAAATTAAGGCCTGAGATGAGACTGTCATGGGACAGGAGTGCCCTTTGGATGCCCAGTTTAAAGCCTCAGATTAAGTTGTGTATAAAATATACACAAGACTGCTCAAGCATTTTCCACAGGATCTGGCTCATTGGTATTCACGCCTTATCACAAGTAGATAAAACATCTTCAGTTTCATGGGTCCAGTGACTGAGGTGACTTTAAAAAAATAATAATAATTTTTTTAAGCTTAAATTTGTGTTGTAAAAATGAAAGCCAAAATTTATATGCAGTTTCTAGATTGCAGGAACAGGATCTTCTATAGAGAATATTCTGTCAAGAAGGAAATACTATGTTACAGGGGGTTGCAATGTTGTTCTGTTAGTTTTAGCTACATTTTAATCTTGCCTAAGTTTACAGTTATTTGTATGTAAAAGTTTATCTTTGATTTCAAAATTTTGTTTATAATAAACCTGGGTTCCCATTGTATTACTTTTGTCTGCGCTATTTAATGCTAAATTGATAGGTTTATTTTCTTTCATAATTACTGTATGTGTATAAGTTAAATTTAGCAGGTTCACCTGTGAAACATGCCACCTCATTGCTGACAAGGAACCAGCCATGCCATAACCATGTGCCAGGTTCACAGTCTGAAGATGCTACAGAGCCCAGAGCAGTAATCCCCATGGTGAAATTAAACTTGACAGTAGCCTTGCTTTTCCTAACTGTTGTTTCCACACTCCTTTGAAATGGTCTGTGGACCAAAGCTTGAAAACTGGCAGGATAATGTAGAAAATGTGAAAAGGCCTATACCAGGGAGTTCTTGCAGTAGGATGTCCATACCATGGAGTGTAGCCCAGCTGTGCCTACGCTTGTGAGCACTGGTTAGAGTTGGGTGAGGTACAGCCTGTGTTGTGCAGCACAATGCGGAGATGCGCTTCAGACATTTGCTGTGACGAAGTTTGGTTTCTATTTATGGCTGGCTGTTGTATAGTCTGCATTCCTGCCCAAATCCCTCAGTTTTGCTGGTGTGCTGCTCTTGGGTTGAAGTCATTAAACAACTACTTGAAGAGCTTGCTTGTACATTCTCCATATAATTTTAGCAGCCTGCTCACAGGCTAAGTTATGCCAGGCATGATACTGAAGAACATTTATTATCTTTGGAAACCGTTGACATGACAAAAACATATGGGCTGGAAATTGTTCTCTAAGCTGATGTTGTGAGCAGTTGAAGCCAGCCATAGATAAAAATGTCCTATCTGTTCTCTGAGTAGTCTCTTTGTTGATAAGTATTGTGAAGCTATAGTTGATTCAGAGTGCAAAATGAAATAGAATCAAATCCTGCCTTCTATTTTACTCTTCCTATCCTAATATTAGTCTGTAATTAAAAAATAATGAATTAAATTGCAGCAGTTTGTCTCAGCCCTAGTGTGTTACTTACTGCCTTGATTCCTAATTCCCCATTGAGTTTTGCTTTGCAAAGATCCTCCCATTTGCCCTGAAGTCCAGGAAGGATGAAAAATGGTATTTGTGCTGAATGCAGTTTGAGTGCTGGCCAGTAATGGTCATTTAATTTGACTGTGGAGCTGAAGTATAGTGATGCTAAAGATTTTGTGGTGTTTGTACTAGTGAGAAAGGAGTTAAGTATCTTTTTTTTTTTTCCAGAAAAAGAGAAAATCTCCTTATATGATTTCTAACTGAAATCATGACCTTCTTGAATGCCAGTATAAAATTAGCATCAGTTAGATAAGGGTGGGGATTGAAATGTTAGGTCATGAGCATTATTTAATCAAGTAGCAGCAGGTTTTATTTCGCAGTTTAAGGGCTGTTTGAATTCCCATCTTATTCTGATATTTAGTTCCATTTTTTTATTTGACAAACAAGTAAGATGTACAAAAAAGGGAAGGATGTTTGTATGGATGGATGTACTCATGTGAAATACATGTATAAATATATTGAAGACAATGAAGAAGCCAGAGTCTTGGAAAGATTAAAAAAGTACTTCAATGTAGTGTTGAAAGAAGAAGCTATTGTTAGAAATACAACACCAAGTGGGATTTGAAAATGCTTTTCTTGCCAGGAACAAAAATGAATTCCATTTTATTTTCCTGTTCTTATGTCAATAGGAAGAATTTCTTTTCATTCCTGTGGGAATGGTCACACTTCTGAGTGGACTGATCTCTCTTTAATTAAAGATCTTGGATCTAGCACTAACCAAAGCTTCCATCTTACAAATCCTTCTTAGAGAAATGAAAATGTGATGTGATTTTCAAATGTTTATGTGATTTTATTCCTGTGAGCTCATGAGAGAAGGTTACAGTGAAGACACAAGGTCAATGATGAAGCATAGGATGCAGTTCTTGTTCACAGGGAAGGGGGAGATAATGAAATAAAACCATTTTATTCCTGTTTAGTGTTCTGGTTTGGTTTAAGTTCTTCCATTCATAAATACAGGTCAAGCTTATGTCTTTAGAGCTTCTAGTATTGCAAGTGGTTTTATGCAAAAGGTTTCTGATGTCATATGGATGCTTTCTGAAAAAAGCATCACTTTTCACAGATCGGTTAGCTGGTGGAATATAAACTGCATATTGCAGAGTCATTTTTCTTGTACCATGAGTATCATTCCATCCTCTAGTACTGTATGTATAGCCTTCAGAGTATTTTCACACAGGTCTTATGTTCCTCTACTCACTTCTGCTCCACCTTTGCCTAATATACAACAACAACAAAACCCAAACAAAAACACAACAAACTTGGGAAGTTCTGACGTACTAATGAGCAATAAGCATTGGTGGTAGGTATATCACGCTGAAGTGCAAAAGGATTAGTTAAATAGGATGTTCCCCTTGTGAACCCACACTGAGTGTGCCTGATGATTGCATTATTCTTTAAATACCTTTCAAAGATTTAAAAAATATTTGCCTGAAGAAGCAGGAGTTGTGCTAAGTGTCTTGAATCTCCAGGAAGAGAATGTGACAATTTGAATAAAGGGTTGGTTTTTTTTTTTTTTCTCTTGGAGACAGTGTTAGATGTATAGCACCTCTCTTTCCAATTATGCTAATTGCAGTTAAATGTAAGGCTCTTATTGTAACACTTAGAACCTCTCCTCCAAAAGCCAGTTTAAAATATCCTGTAAGCTGGCAGGAGGTGTTTGGGGTGTGTGTGTGGAATTATACCATCTACCAGATAAAAAGTTTGGAAAGTGGCTGTCAAGCTTTTGAATGGGCTGTGTAACCTTTTAGTAAGATACCACATGGAACATTGAAGTGGCCATTTCTTTTCTTGGTCTGTTTACAGATAGCAAAGGACTTCTGAAATCTGACAAGTAGGTTCACTTGTGCAAAGAAATTTGGTAGTCTTTTGTTTGCTTGTTTGTTTTCAGAGTTCATTCTAATATTTATATTTTTTTAATAGTATGAATACCAGAAATAGTTAATTCTTTGGTTTGGAAAAAGACTTGGGGGAAGATAATTAGGAGTTGCTGCTTCAGGTATCTTTTAGTTGAAGGAGAAATAACCTTGACCACTTCGTATTTTATTTTGTAAGTGTTGTTCATTACTAAAAATTTTGTGGGAAGTAGTGAAACTTCAATTCCAGGGAAAAATAATCTTCTATTCTTAGATGTTCGCTTTTATCCTCTCTATTCTTATTGTATGCTCATTTTACTACCTCCTGTTTGTCAGGAGGTCCCTTACGTTAGGCAGGGCTTCCTGGGTAGTTAGAGGTAAATACCAGTCAGTAATGGTCCTGCAGTGATGATAGTAAACCTCTGTTTGGCCTTTAGTGTGGTTTTTTCCCACTTGACTTATCACATGTACTAAATGCATTTTTTGAAAAGAGGAAGGGGCTTATGCTTTAATAACAAAAACTCAAGTCAGTTCATTCACATGTAGTGACTTAATTAAAAAAGCTTAAAAGTCTTTGCTCCATTTATTTCTGTGGTGCCAGAGACTGAGAATACCCCACTTTGTTAGTTGATTGTGGCATCTTCCTGCCTGCAGTAATTTGGCGTGGGAATGGGAACAGTTTTAAGTGTGCTCATCCAACTGGACCTTTAAAAACTGCAGTGTCTGCTTGTCAAGTAGAAAGATAGATGCAAATCCTAAGTAAAATAAAAGAATAGGGACAATAGGGGTGTTTTACAATTTCAAGCTGTTCTTGAAGATGAAGTATTAAGTGGCAAGATTTGACACATCACAACTCTGTAGCCATTACTCTCCCTCCTTGGCAAGGACAGAAATAAAATGGGGTGATGTGATGAACTTGCCGTGTAGCCTGCCATATAGCTGAGGAGAAATATTGTGAAGATAAAAAGAGGAAGAAGGAGTTTCGGAAAGGAATTCATCAGTATTGATGGCATGTCCCTTCTCTTCTGTGGGGCTGTGAGTTGAGGAGGCTGATGAATGTTTGCACCTGTCTTTCACTAGAAAGAAAGTCCAGCTTAAATTGTATCTGCAATTGCTTAAGGGGACTGATCAGAAAAAAACTTGTCCTCTGAAAAACCTGACATATAGTTGGGATTTAAAATATATGATGGACAAACCATTCCTGAAATGACATTTTCAGATTGCAGCTCTGCTAAACTCCAGGGCTCTAACATCTTTCTAGAGACTAGAGGGCAAAACGCAAGCTCCAACACATCCACAGATTTTTAGCATAGTAACTTGTTTATGAGAATGAGCTCTTGATGCTGTTTAGTATCTGTTACAGTGCACTTCTGAAATCAGGTAATATTTTGTACTTTCTTCCAATTATTTATTGAACTGTGTATACTTATAAGGAGAAGGAAGGAGCTGGACACTCACCCTCCCAATTACTCGTGCTGGTGCGGAAGCATTTAGGTGGGTTGGCACAGCTCCGGTCTGGGCTTTTTGTGCAGGCTGTTTTGCTGCCACAAAAAGCGTTTTGAGAATCATGGGCTGTCATTGATCCAACACTAACTCAAAGAAACAGTTTACTGAGCAAGTCATAATGCTTTGAAGACTTGTCCAAAGGCAAAGCTGGCCTTTCTAGTGTGTGCAGCTGAAGCCTCCCTTCATAGGGAAGCATGTGAATTTTGTGAGATTTGTTCTCCACGGAGTTTCTTTTCCAGGATTCTTTTAGTATCTCTTGAAAAAGGCTTAACCATTGCACTTCAGCAAATTTTGCTTCAATTTTCTGTGGATTCAGGGTGCTCCCAAGCTACTGGCTTTCCAGTTGTCTGGAGAAGTGTCCTTGCCATCTGCTACAAATCCCTTTATTTTCCATGCATCTTCCTTTCATTGGGAAGACCAGTACTGTTGTTGATTTTCTCTGAGTCTGCCCACACTCAGTGGGGGAATCTTTGGCCCAGCCCTTACACTGGCATTGAAGCAATGAATTGTGTCTATCCGGAGGTTTCCAGTGGTACTAACGTGGGAGGATGAGGGGTCCATTCACCCCAGATTAATTTCTTCTCTGTAACTTGCATCTCAGATATTCACGTAGGGTCTTGGAGAGGCACACTGCTCATGTTTACAGAAAGAGACTTGGGGCCTAACCAGTTATTTTGCTCTCATTTCTTGTTATGTGAAACATGTGACTATAATCCAGTTAAAGACTTCTTGGTAGCACTCTCCATGCCTCTTACTCTAACATAAATGTGCTGGTTTGTGGCCTGAATTTTGATCAATATAAAACCAGGAAAGGGAAGGTGAGAGATGTGTGGGATGTGATTGAAGGGGAGGAAATGTGGCACCAAGACAGCAGGTGGAATAAATTTTTTCCTACTTCATTAGATAATCTTGCAAAATAATAATGGATTGGGGGCTTTATTGGCTGAGTATCTGCTGTCAATAGAAATGTATTTCTTTAACCTGAAGGTGGGTTTTATACCTTGTCACAAAGCCACTTGTACTCTTTGGATAAGGCAAGCATTTCTTCTGTTTTCTCTCCTCCCCTGATGCTTGCTTGAATGAAAATAGTCTTAGTGAGCCAGAATTTGCTTTGGTAAGATGTTTTGTGTTGTAGTGTTGCTGCAGTATACTGGGCCGCCTTCTTGGCTGGTTGGTTTGGTTTGGTTTTGGTTGTGTGTGTGTTTGGTTTTTTTTGGTGTGTTTTGTGTGTTTGTTGTTTGGTGGCTATTTTTTGGTTTTTTTTCCTTCCCCCTGATGAGAGAGGTTTTTTGGTTTCTGTATTCTAGTATAGGTTCTTCTGTGTGTTTGGCTGTTGCTAATTTTTTTTTGGTTGGTTGTTGGTTTTTTTTTTTGGTGGTGGTTGGTTGTTTTTTTGTTTGTTTATTTTACCTGGAGACACGTGTTACTTCTGCCTGATTTCTCCCTCATTCGAGCACCAAGACATTAGGGGTTAAATGTGAGACAGTATTTCTGCTCAGACAAATATGCTAATACAATGTGTTAATGTTTTCTGACCTTTTGTGAAATGTGTTTTTAATATCATCATTTTATAGCCTTGTGCACTTCACTGGTGACTTTGATTATTTTTAAAAATTCTGTGATAATGACGAGACTAAGCTACAAAATTAGGAAAGGAAAACAAAACAAGTTGTTTTTTTTTCTTACCCAGTTGATGGCACATTGTGGAATATGTCCAATGTTACTTGGCTGCAATAACATATTGCACCACAAATGGAAAGGTGATGGGGACTATATACTGAGTGACTAGTCTTTCTGCTTGGATCTTGCTTTTAAAGTATGTTCTGTGTTAGAGGCTGAATTCTACCTTGTTCTTCCTTGCTTTTAATGGGTACTGGGATCCACCACCACTTTAATTTCTTTCATTTTCTCCGTTGTCAAAAACCCTGTGATTTTGCCAAGGAATTTAGCTCCCTCCAAAGTAAGGATGAGACTTATACAGTTGGTTCTTAGCTATTTCCTGCAGAACAAAAAGGGGAAGAATATCTAAACCAAATCACAAGCCACTGATACTTTTTCATTTTTGTATCTATGCTGTTAACAACAAAAAGAAAAAACATGTTGATCTGTAACAAAAATACATAAAATAAAGACAGCTTTTTAAAACAATTTTTTAAAAGCTGGGACACAAATGCCTTTTTTTTTTTTTGTCTTTGTAACTTTACCCAACAAAACCAGGACAGTGCATGTCCCCGATTGACATTTTTTTCTGGGAGGGGCAGGACATCTCAGTTTGCATAGTTGGAACCTGGAAGGGATAAAGCATTTGGTGTGGGATGGCAAACGAAGTCAGGTGCCTGCTGTATTGACTGCCTTCAGTACTCTACTTTTGGGTATAGGCAGGGAAAGGGATTTTTGTAGTGGGTTAGTTTCAAAGCAGTAAATTCTCTCCAATAATACTTATTGAAATTTGTCCTTTTATGAAACAGTTTTAGGAAGTTTTTGGTATTTTTACTGGGAGAGTGTGCAGTCTTTATGGACCATGCTGCAACTTCCAGAGAAATTGAAAAATAAAAAAAATCCCTTCTGAGAATACTGTTAAAGCTTAATAGTGGCAAAAAGATTAAGATTTTATTATTAGTGACTAAACTAAATTTTTGAAAAAAGTTGCAGAATGGGCATTTAGACAGTTCTGCGACTTTGTTAAATACACCTATCAGCTCATTTCTTGTGTGTAAAAATGGAGTGTTTTGTGAGTGTGTATTCTGAGTTTTGCCTGAGCTCAGCCTAGAAGACAAACAGGCAATCTGTGATAGATCTTCACCTGCAAGAATGATTAAAAGGCAGGAAATGTCAGTATTAACAGAGGAACACCATTGAACGGAATATAGAACAAGTGTTTGTTAAATGCTTCATTTGAAACTGTATGTCAGAATTTAACTGAATGTTCAGAAGATTTAAATAAAAAATGGCAATACTTCTACTTTGATAGTTTTCTCCTCTACACCATCAAGGTTCAAGATAACCATTGGACTTTCAAAGTGAGATACTCTTCTGCTATATTTTTAAGAAAGTTGGGTCTGGGTGTAAACTAGTAAACTCTGGGCAGCCCTGGCATGTGCTGCAAATGGAGTGAGCGAGTGTTAAAAGGACTTTTGTTTGCTGCTTCCTGTGTGCTATTGTGTTTGTTTGCTGCTCAGTGAATAGTAGCTAGCCACAAAAAAGGGTAAGCTAAAATAATGAACAGCAGAGAAGTCCTAAAGAAATTGGTTAATGTCTTCAGTAGCTGAATGGCTCAAAATGCAGGCTTGCTTGTCAGTTTTAATTCTCTCTGTGTGCATTTCACATGTTACTTGCATCAGTCATCATACAGAATAGGGCACTGTGTGTGCCTTAATTATTTGTGACGGTCCATTTTCTACTTCTGTTTATTCTTTGTACTTTCACTTGTTCTCTGTTCTGAGATTCAGGCAACAAAGAAAGATGCCTGATCGCATCATAACTTAAGAAATTTCAGATGCCTTCTTTGTACTTTCTCTAAAATATCATGGATATTTTTGCATAATACAGGTGATGGTGACCTTTGGGAAAATGTGCTCTGATTAGTAATTGGCTATTCAGTAATAAATATATAGACAGAGATGGAAGGCTGCAGCTGTAATTGCTTTTATTTTAAGTAATGTTTTAATAAATACAGCCATTAATAATGATTTAATAATAATAATAAAAAAAAGATTAATTTTAGCAGTTTTCTTGAACTGGTCTTTTTACTTTCAAAAAATATGGTCTAAAAATATGTGATAACATGTGTCAGCAGCAAGTGTGCTCTCAAAGAACCAGCCAGGACTTACTTAGGTGTCAGGGTTTAGGAGCAGTGGAGACACTGTGAGACTGCCCAGACTCTTGCACATTTAGACAGTACCCAAATCCTACTGCAGCTTTGTGCCAGCCTCTTTAGGCTGGGCTGTAGTTATTGTCATAACTAATGATTGGCTTGTCCATGTATAATGAAACTGTGTGCTCTTCTGCCCTGCGTCTGAGGTTGCCAAAAAAGCTGATGGCTAATACCTCTTAAATATATTTGAGGTGGTTTCAGCTAGATGCAAAATCCATTTTCAGTGGTGCCAGTGTCAATGTGGAATGGGGGCTTTCCCATGTCTCTTTGTTAAGAGTTATCACTGGGCAGCTAGTCTGAATTGTACTATGGCTGAGTTGTTTACCTTGTAATGTTTTCTCTCTAATTTCCTGGGGAGCTGTGCATGTGTTCAGTTTTGGCCTGATTCAGGTCTGGAAAAAAATGCAGATTCTTTAATTGGTGGTATTTAATATTATCTACAAAACTGACCTGTAGTTAACTGAGTGTTCATGTATTGAGAAAAAAAATATGCTCTTAAACAGTGTGATTAAAAAAGTACAAATAAAACTTTAGGAAACAAAATATATTTAGAGGAACTTCTGGCGTATCTTTAGAACACTGAGTAGTTAAGCAGCTTTGGTACCATTCTGTCAGATGAAACAGGCTGTGTGCTGCAGTAACTTAATATGAGAAAGGGAAGGTTGACTTCATGAGTGTGCAGTGGTAGATATGCAAGCCTGCAGTCTCAAAAATTCACTGTTTACAACAAATGCAGAGAGTTTTATTCAAGTATATTGCATTTAATGCAATTCAGTATCTCTATAAAGTCATTACAACATATTTTGCTGACCACAGTTTGCTAATTGCTGCTGAAGAAGGGTAGGGGATCTAGGATGGAATGTGAAGTATAATATTAGGGGCTCTTGCCTTGTTTTTTCTTCATCATTTACAATGTTAAACAGCAGGAAGGTTTCTCATGAGAGGCTCAGGTTTTTCTTGTTTCCAGATATCTCCAGTGCCATCAAAGTGCTGAGCATTATAAAGTCATTCTGTAATGTTGTTTATCAAATTAAACTTGAGGCAGTTATTCTCAAGCTGTTTATTTTGGAAATTTGTTAGTTCTATTTTAGGCCTGAAGAAGCATTTGACTTTCCTCTACATTTCCTTGTATCTCCTAATTGAGTCCATTGCTGTGCTATCTTTCTCTACAAACCCTGCTTTGAGGAAGATATTTCATTTAAAGGAAAAATTACAGCAAAATCACTAATAATTGGGCACATAAGAAATTTCTTGAGAAATGATAAATATTTCATTTTCAGAAAGTGTTAATGTTTTGCTTCAGAGAGTATGATTCACTGTGAGGTTTGTCCCTGTAACTGAGGTGTCTACGATCTCACTTTACTTTTCAGCTCTGTCAGGTCTAGGCCAGTTGAAACAAGTTTTAAAATGTAAGATAACACACTGAAACAAAATCTTTTGAGTAAAATGGATGCCAGCTGAACTTCAGACATCCAGGGTAAATGTTCTCAACTACCTTCTGGAGATACCTTCCTTGCCCAGTACATATTCAGGCTACATACATAAAAGCAAGTATTTGGCTCTAACACCAGTTTCCTCTGAATTTAAAGATCACTGCAGCATGCCCATGTAACTGCAAGTTTGATTGACATAGCAACTTTTTGTACCAGCAGATATTCCTTACGGAAAAGGAATGAACCAGACCAGCCTGTCTGGTTCATGTCCGCACCATTTTGAGGATTGTACTAAAAGAGCCTATGGCTGGTTTCAAAAAAACAAAGAAACCAACCTCAAATGAAAAAAAAAAAAACAAAAAAACAACAAAAAAAAAAAAAAAAAAAAAATTAGCTTATTGGAAACACAGCTGCACTGATGTATCTACTGGAATTTTCTTTCTTTTGACACTGACATATCTTTTATACTTGTACACATGGTATAAAAGCCTTCAGTGCCTGTAAAGCATAAATACAAGTATTCTGTCCCAGTTGCCTTTTCAGTTCACTTTTTATTCTTCCATTCTTGTTGTCCAGAGAGATCAGAAATAGCTGCAAACAGTCCCCTTGCACCCTTCCCAAAGCTCTTAGTCTGGAATAGCTACAGTATCTCCCTAAGAGCAGGGAGCAGTCTCAGTTCATAATCATGGCAATTTCCATGTTATGTCTAATACTTCTTGTAAGCTAATTATGGAACCTACAAATGAGAGTATTAGTAAAGTAAAATAACCCAATGGAAAATACTGGTTTCCTTTTGTGTCTGACAGTATTTGGAAATATTAAAGGAGAAAAAAAAATCTCACTACTATTTGATCTATAAACAGCTCATGTATCTACTGGAAATTTTGGCTTGTTGATTTCTACTGTCACTCTTTTTGTACTAGCTAATAAGCAGCTCTTCAGCTTTTTCTAAAACCCATGAAAAGATGTTCCAAATATAGTTCCTATTCTATTTGCTTGACTACTATCCATTAGCACTTACGTCTGAGTAACCATCATATTAACAAAACAGAGCACCTATCATGGTGCCTAAAGACCTCATAAAATTAGAAGATAAGCTAACTTTCCTCTTTTTCAGTCCTAACACATTTTGAATAGACCACACATTCAACTCAAACATCCAGAAACAAGGGTCATAACCTCCAGATCATCATGTCTCTTTCATTGCCTACTCTTTCTTCTAAATACTTTGTATATCTTTTTTGTCTCCATTTGCTGAGCAATTATTTGAAGAACATCTTCTCTATCAAGTAATTTGTAACTCCCTTTTCAAATCACAAATTTACAATCACTAGGTGAAACTCTAACTGCACATAGCCATTTTTCTGTATCATAGCTTTAACCATGCACAAGATTATGGGATTCTTGTCCTTTCCCCCACTCCTTTAAAGCAGGGATTAGTATTCTTTTGTATATAACAAAAAACCCATCTGATTAACAGGAAGTAACATATTCACAGAGAGCTTAATGACCTGATTTGAGTTAAAGCAGATCTAATTAATTTCAGTGATTTTACTTTTCAGCTCAATCTCTTGTAACTAACTGCACTTTCTGAAGTTAGCAGCATATTTTCGCAGACAGTGTCTGCTGCTGGCAGTGATGACACTCAATGGTTAGAGTTTCTACCAAAGATCAGTGTGCAGACCAGGGTCACTGCTAATTCTTTTGTACCACATTGGGGATGCAGAAAGTAAAAAGCCACACTTGCAGTATCCAGGACAGGTGACTCTGAACTGACCGATGAGAGTCATCCATCCCATATATGCCATATTTGGTATAAAGCTGAGGGATCTCAAGGGCCAGGCTCTCTTCTTCAATGACCAGTGTCCAAAGAGGACTCTGTCCATTCTGTCTTCAGTCCTGATCTGTATCTTCCTGAATCCAGTTGCAGTATCCAGTTCCTGAATCTGGTTCCTATCTGCCGCTGTGTCCAGTGGGGGACTTCCCCAGTGCCTGCTCCATAGCATCAGTGGTAACAGTGAACATCCGTTATAGGTCTAGAGGATGGTTATAAACCTAAACCTCGACTTTCAAAAACTACCAAAAAAAAAATTACGTCAGAGTATGTATTTACAACTTGATATTGGCATTATCATCTTATCTCATTCTCTTAATTTACCTGTTTCATATATCTCAAGTCTCCGATGAGACAGCAGAATATGCCTATAACTATTTTCCTTGTTTAAAATTACATTGACAATCTCCAAAATGAGTAATTTCACTGAATATGAAGTTATTATGCTTGTCCTTTTAAATCTTGATAAGTACTAAAAGTCACTAATTCCTAACAACATGCTAAAAATTCAGGATGAGCAGAATGTCAGTGAACCAGGTCATTGAGCTTTCATTATTCATAGTAATAAAACCTAACCATTGCTTTCCTCCATTCCCAACAGGCAGTTTCCATTTTCATGCCAGAGAATGGAAGAACTTTATTATTTTTTTGTAGTATGAATTTCACAATATTGAATCAGTTAATATGTGATGACACATTATTATTGAATATTAGCACATCATTACTGGCAGAATGCAAATACTTTCTAAGCAACTTTGAAAATACAGGTCTCCACACTCACAAACCGCATACATTCCTAGTTGCATATCTTCCTTCCTTTAAATCAGCAAGATGTGCTACCCAATGTACAAATCATTAAAAGCAGTTGTTTATCCAACAAATTCACATGTGGAAGGGGAAAAAAAAAACAACTTAAGATTCTCCGTTTGAGATCTGCATCCTTATGCATCTAAAACTTTAAAATCTGATTCAGATGTTTCTTTATTCAAAGGCACATAAAATCCCTGCATAATTAAGCCACCTTCAACAGGGCAGATGCATTTAGATTTCCTTTGTAATTTGCACACAAAGGTACCTAACTCCTCAAGCTAAATGTGCATACTTCCAACTTTCATACATAGAACTTTCACCCATGCCCTTAATCTTTCCTGTTCATCTCTTTCTGAAACAAAAAAAATACCTGAAGCAAAATCAAAAAGGAAGTCTATGCTTGCCTGCTGCCGAAGGCATTCTCCCAGGAGACTGGGATCTAGTCCTGTTTTAGTGAATGCATGCAAAGGAGGGGCTTGAGGAGATCAAACAGTTGCACTGACAGACACCTTTGCACTCTCACAGACACAGGAGATAAAAATGAATCCAGGGAAGAAAGTGCTTAAGTCTGGATCCTTCCCTCTCTAACTGTTGGGTAGGCTATAAACTGAATCTAAACTATGAGTCAGGAAAAGACTGCTCATATCTTCTCTCCTTCCACAGACAATTACAAAAGTCTGGTTGAAGTCAGAAAATTAAGACAATGGTTGCTGAACACATGCATCTCACAGGAAGCTTTAACACTTAGGAGACTCCAGGCATTGTCACTCCAAGCCTAAACTGTTGACTATGGGAGATTTATGTCTCTATTTCTCTGTGATTTTTGGTAAGTTGTCTAGAAATTTTATCATACAGTAAAGAAATAAACCTTGACATGTAACATTCTGGCCTTGTCACTTAACTATTCCTGTTTGCATATTAAACAGTTACATGTTACTGAAATGGAACTCACTCTTAACTCCCATTCTCAGCAAAGATAGCAAACACTAACTTGGCATGGTAAAAATAATAAGGCTGGTGCCTAAGTTTGGCTTATAGCTCTCACACAGGTCTATGACATTACTAAATAAGAGAAAAACTACTTAAATTGTGTTTGCTTCAGTGATAGTTGCCCAAACATATCCTGACTCTAGACTGACTTGTCCTGAGTGAGGTATGAGGATGTCCAGGTTCCCTGGGACTGCAGGTGGTCCTTCAGCAACTTAACTACATGAAGAGTCAATGATTTCAAGTTAAAAATATCTCCACCTTGTACTTTGGAAGAAGTAAAATACATACACATTAATAAAATTACAAAGCTTTTAATTAGGTCTTCATATACTTATGATTTGTGAGCCTGCTTTTCAGATATTTACAGATCTTGCACTAATGCGTCCTTACCTGATCTGTAACTCACACTTCATCCATGTTCCACTAACCCTGTCCCGAGAAAAAAACCAAATAATAAATGTTTACTTAAGTGGTTCCAAAGAGAAAGTCCAAAGGTGTGCGCAAGTGCTGATCTGTGCTTCCAGTAACTGAACTTCTGTAGGAGTTTGGCTGCCTGGGCAGCCTGCAACCACGCTGAGGGCTGTAGCACATTTGGATCCTGTCAACACTACCCCCATGCATCCATTCTCCTCCTCCTCCCTTATCCTCTGAGACAATAGGTTGGAACAGTAGTACACACACATTTAGCCATGCTAAGTCTGCCTCCCATGATCCTCTTCCACCAGTTGAATTTCCAGGTTTATATATCCAGCACTTATGCACTTGACTAATACTACTGTCACTATGCTAAAAGAATTGAAACAGGAAATGGTCAGTTTCTATATACCTAAAATTACTAATCAGATAATACCACCTAGGTCCAATTATAAGCCTAATCATTTTGCACAGCCACGTGACAGTAGAAAGCAAAACACTTGTGCATTCTCTCTTCAGGAGTCCTCTAACCCTTCAAGAAAATGGCAGTAAGAAAACACACAATAAACCTAACAGACCTTTTCTCCACTATGGCAAGGAAATATATGACCTATCAAAGAAGGGACAAGTCATAGGAGACTTTGGTTCAATTTCCAGCTGTGTTAGGGCTCTACTACAGAACCCTGAATAAATTGTGCCTATACGTTTGCTTTCTCCACCTTCAAAGGGATTTTGGTTGTTCTTTGTTTTATCCTGTAAAGCACTAAGTTCTACAGACACAAGAGGTAGTTATTATGTTTCACAACTTTATCTTGACTATCTGAAAAGGTATTCCTTCATGCCAGTGGCACTGCTATTTGGTTGTTTATTGTGTACTTTTCCATCATCCAACAACAGATGTACTTTCTGGAGAGTTTTCAAGACTGTTTTACAAAGCACTTGAGACTATTTTGCCTTCATTTTATTTCTTTTGTTGCTTATTTTCTTTAAGAATTTTATCCTCAGGGATTTGGCTAAGCTATGACCATCAAAAAATTATACAGCAGTATGTAGTTTCTGTTTTCCATTTAAGATAACTTTTGCACAAATAAATCTCAAAGGATTTAGTATACCTTCTCCACTGTTCTGATTCTTTCCCCATGAATGCTGCTTTCTGTCTGGGTAATGTCCCTTCCCTTTGAAGAACAATTATTAAAGCCAAATGTTGCCTGCAATATGGATTATATTTGCCTGGCTTCTAGAACTAAGAGCATAGTGGTTTCCTTACCTTCCTGTTTGTCCGAATTCTGTCATCAGGTTTACATAAACAAGTCAGGTAGTCTTTCTTGAGACCAAGGAGATGACAACAGGTAGAAAGCAGACCGGAATGGAAGTTACAGATAATATGTCCCATTCAACAAAGACCGGTTTCCATTTCAGAGAGGCTCAGTCTGCTAAAATAATCTATCAAAAGCATGGTTAACCTAGGTCATGACCTTGTTTTCTATTCCCATCCCCTGTCCCTTACGTTTATTAAAGCCACAGCATTTCAGAAATTACATATTTTAATATTTGAAATTTGACTCTGACTTTAGAAGGCTATGACAATGTTGAAGCCAATCACAATATCCCAGGAAAAGTCTATGATCAACTGCAGCAAAAGAAAACAAAAGGATCGCAAAATTGCTTCAAAATACTGTCATAAAGTCGCTACAGCAGAGAATTTCAAAACTATGCTGGAGGTGTAATTGTGCGGCTTCTATTACATTTTATAGGGGCTGTATATCTATGTTGCCTAAATTGCTCTGAAAAACCTCAGTCTGCATGCCTAATGTCAATAACATAGCACTTTGAATTTATTGCGTAATCCAGTCTCACTCTGCCCACTAAAGTATTCTTAAATTCTAAGAGTCTAGAGTAGTATCAAATAACAATCTTTACAAAGAAATAAAATCCAATTTCAGAAGCAATTCCTCATTTCCTTGAGTATTAAGCATAGACCCAGAATGAGAATTAAAATCTGTTGTACTCCATCTCAGTCTACAAGCAGTTTTTATTCAGTTGAAAGCAAGCTGAGAGTCAGCCAGGGAATATTTAGGTGAGCTCAAGAAGCAACATTGGCAAGGAAGCAAAATCTACCCTGTTCCTATTCTTCGCAATTATTTCTGACCTACAGTCTTAACCTAATAAACTTTGAGAAGCTCTAAAGCCATTATTTTCTACAACTCTAGATAAAACTGTCATTTTACAGAATGTGGATCCATTAAGAAAAAAAAAAGTCTCCCAAAGTCTCAAGTCTTACATGTACAAATGAAGGTCAATTGTTTCCCTCTCTGAACCTCAGTCTTGATACTGAATTAACAATTATTTCAGGTAAATTGTTTGTCCAGGGGTAACTTTCAGTTAACAGAGGCTCTCTCCTTTTATTATATGACTCCATCTGAGTTCTTAAATGACCATAACAACTAGACAAAATAAAACAAAAGGTCAACCTTTCCAGTAAGGCCAAAACAAGCTTTTTCTCACTACAGTCAGTACCTTAGCAACTGATCGAGAACTTCTGAATATTTCAAAAATCCACTAGATGTTTCTTCTAGCTCTGCAGAACAAGATTACTGTGACCTATTATCACAGGATCATCACTTTGCAGAATGGGTAAAAAATACTCGCAACCCCCAGTACAAATAGCAAAACATACCACCTAATAAAAACCTCTAGTTAGATCTTGGCTGAACATTGCTTGCAGTTAAGGCTACAAATAAGCACCAGAATGTGTTATTATGCAGTTCTGCACATAGCCCTTAATTGTCATGAACAAATAAGTCTTTTGGAACTCTTTTGTATTTTAACCACAAATACAGTGATTATTTTTTAGCATGTATATCTCATACAACAATGAATAAAAGTTTTAATGCTGAGCAGGACACCTATTAATAATTTAACTCCTAAAATGCTGTTAGATTCTAAACATGGTGTTAAAAAAAAAAATAAATAAAAATTATAACTTCTATAGGAGATCATGCACAAAATTATTTTCCAGGACTTACGCGCTGGTATAAGCCCCCTTGTCACCTTACAAACAGATAGAATTAGGACAAAACTTTAAAAAGTTACAAAATCAATTAACTGTAATTAATTAACTATGTGCTTAAATAATTGATAACTAGTACTACCACTAATGCAAGATAGGGGGTATTGATTATAATCTCAAAGATATAATCAGGTTGCAGCAACATATTCCAGAATAAGCACCCCCCAGAACATAATAGAAAAGAGTACACATGCATGTTTACTTTCTGATCATTTGAATTAATAAATACAGAGAGCTCTTAAATCTCCACATCAAGAACAAGCTTCCACAATTATGAAAGCAGAGAACATAGAAACAAGACTTCTCTCATTCAAAACATTCAAAAGGGAGTTACATGTGGAAAAGAAAATATCAGTGAATGCCAGTTCAGCAGTGGCTCCCTGCCACTATCTGTGACAAACCCTCTAAAGTTCACACTTCACCTTCAGGACTACACATGCATTTTCATTGAAGCCTCTTCTACACAAGAGAGAATTCATAGGTTCACTTATTGTATACCCTGATCCACATGTCTATCTGCTTGTTCCTCATATCCAAAGTGAGTCCTGCCAAAGAACATGAGCTAATAAACCTGTTGACTTTCTTGCCTGGGATCTGCCACTGAAACTATCAGTCAGAAGCAAAGAAGAAATAGCAACCTGTAAGAAGGCAGAGAAACAGTGACAAAAGCCTAGGGTGAGTGAAGTGAGGAAGCAGTATTAGGGAGAGAACCATACACTAGGAGAAGGATTTGGCATCTTGAAATACAAGTCTCAAAAAATACAGTCTCCATATTAATTCCTTCTAATTAATATTAACATACTTTGTTTCAACTAATTTTTTTTTATACATAAAAAATCACCATTTTATAAGTCTACAGCATTTACTGCATCATTTTCCATTCTGTTTAATGCAGGCCTGCTTCTATGTACCTACTGACAAAACCAAAGAATTAAAATGACATGTCAAACAGTATTTAGAACATACACATAATTCTCTTCTTTCTTGCTCATTCACCTTCTTTTTCCTTGTCAGCCATCCTAGTCTGCCTCTCCTCCCTTTTTGGAAGTCTTCACCTCCTGTTTCCCTTCCCTAGCTTTTGTCAGCCTTTTCTCTTTCCTCTCTCTCCCAAGTTTTAGTCACTCTTACTCTCCTCTTTGACCTTTCAAATTTGCTTTTGGCTAAAGTGTTCTTAATACCACTTGAATAAATACAAGCTGAATGGATACCACGGGCACTAGCCACTTTATTGTGCTGCAGTAAACAATACTTTGCTTTTTCATTGCTGCTGCCTGGAACAATGTATTGTGCTCAGATTATACCCACTTCATATATACATTGTTTCAGTTAATAGAAAGCAATTTCTTATGGACTGCAGAAGCTTCAGAAGAATGTTTGAGTTAAAAAAACAGAAACAATCTAAACAGGGTAGGGAATTAATAAAACTGTCTGGCCTCATAACAGCACACACTGCATGCATACATTCATGTAGAAGATCATAAATTTAAGAGCTCAGACATACAAAGAATGGGGAAATGATTGTTATTCCACATATGCTAAAGGCTATATTTCCTAATTAATTCAGATACCATTTAATCAGTTAAATTAAGGAACAGCCTTATCCTGATACAAGCCACCTTTTCCCCAAAACTTCTTCTCTCAGTCATCGTCTTCTGCCTCAACTAGCCTCCTGACCCCAGAGCAAAGAGGAGGAGAAGGAGGAGAAAGCACAGGCAAGGGACAAGTACAGCAGTTTTACTGCTGGTCTATCAAGGGTGGGTAGAAGCTTCACAAAAACTTTTTCTCGGCACAGATGATTAGGATAATCCAGACCTTAAATTATGAAAGCACTATTTAGAATAATTGACAAAATGTCCTACTACATGTGTATTTGGGACAACAGGGAAGGGAGCACTTCAGCTCAAATCAATCTGTTATCAGTTATGAGAATATTAAGTCTATAGATACCGAATCCATCCGGAGGATATCTTTTCCACTGAACTCAGACCTTGGCGGGGGAGGTGTTGTGTGTGGAAGACATACACAGCCTCTGATAACATAGATAAAGAAGAAAGGCTGATGAACAGAAAGAGGTGAGAACAAAAGAGAAGAAATACAAAGGATTGAAGTAATTGTTTTTAAAACACACAATATGTTTATCATGACAACCATCCTTGCTCATACAGTATAACAGCAGCAGAATGTACTCTTCTTGTTAATCATGTTGGTTTGAATTTAGCCCAGGTCCTGCACCATCAAACCATTTCATCTGTAAATTTTCTTTCTTCGTTATTATAGACATTGCTGTAAAGAAGGTTATGCTTATGTTACTGTTCTTACACATTCTGTGTCTCTCAAAATTACTTTCTTTTAATCTACTCTTAAGAGAATTTGGCAGAAACTCTTCCTCTTCATATAAAGAGATAGGGAAAAGTTCCCTTTACCTCTTAAACTACACTTAGGGCTTGTTAGATACAGAGGAGGAAGTGGAGAATGATGAGAAAAACAAATAATGAGGAAAAGAAAGATATAGTCTTTGCTCATTTAAAGTTACTCCAAGAAGCATAAACCATAAGCAGATTCTAATCTATATTGAAAATAGTGAATTTGCCCATCTTCTGCTGCTTTTTTTTCTTCCAAACATGTTCTTATTCAATTTATGAATACTTAAGCAAGAGAGAATAACCCTATGCATCAGTAGAAGTTAGGGTTAGACCTGTTGGAAAGCAGCTCCACAGAGAAGGACCTTGGAGTCCTCGTGGACAATAAGTTATCCATGGGACAGCAATGTGCACTTGTGGCCAAGAAGGCCAATGGTATCCTAGCATGCATAAAGAAGAGTGTGTCCAGCAGGTCCAGGGACGTTCTTCTCCCCCACTACACTGCCCTAGTGAGACTACATCTGGAGTATTGTGTTCAGTTCTGGGCCTCCTTGTTCAAGGGGGACAGGGAAATATTAAAGATAGTCGAACAGAGAGCAACAATTTGATTAAGGGACTGGAACATCTCTCTTATGAGGAAAGACTAAGAGACCTAGGGCTGTTTAGCCTGTAGAAGAGAATACAGACGGGATCTTATTAATGGTTACAAATATCTGAAGGGTGAGTGTCAAGTAGAAGGGGTCAGTGTCTTTTGAGTGGTGCCCTGTGATAGGATGAGAGGTAATTGTCACAAACTAGAACACAGAAAGTTCCACCTCAACATGAGGAAAAACTTTACTGTGAGGGAACAGGCTGCCCTGAGAGGTTTTGTAGTCTCCTCTAAAAACTTTCAAAACCTGCCTGGATCTGTTCCTGTGTGGCCTGCCCTAGGTGATCCTGCTCTGGCAGGGAAGTTGAACTCAGTTATCTCCAGAGGCCCCTTCCAACATCTGCCATTCTATGATTCCATAGTGTTATTTACTTCATCCAGTGTGGTCTCTCATTCTCATGGAGTGCTTTCTGATATAGTTTTTTTTGGACCAAGTTTTAGAGGCACATACCATAAAAGCCAACATGACATGTTGTCTCTTGGTAGTGATGAAAACCCAACCTTTGCTGCTTTCAAGAATGCACTCTTTATTATGACAATATATTATTATTATTACTATCTATGGTTTATTCTTGACAGCACTGGTAAGGTTTCCATGCCCACTCCAGGGTAAACAGCCAAACTTTCTGTCTAACTCAAAATTGAAATAAAGATGATGACCCCTGTCTTAGCATTGCTGGGGGTGGGGACAGGACAGGGCCAGGTACGACATGATGGGAGAAGGTTATAGGCTGTTTTTCTTCAGCTTTTCCCCATTCATGGTTACACTGCCCTTGCAGGTTCAGAAAAACAGAACAGCCAGTGACACCCTTGTAAACTGACACAGAAATTGTTTCACAGAAATGCCAGTAAGAGGTGCTCAGGCATCAGCTGCTCATTATTCCCTTATGGTTTACATGCTGCTGACACTTCTCAGCTTCATCAATGAGGTGTAAAAAAACCTAAGGCTACTCAAAATGTAACATCTTCCACAGTATGAAAAGTATAAATTAAGGAAGCAGTAACTACAATGGGTTTAAGTACATAATGTACCTAACAGTAACACAAATTTAATTTGAATTGGGAAAACTCGTTCATATATGTACTTTTATTTTATTTGTTAAAATAGATTAGATGGCATGGAGGTAGCTGTGAGAGGCTTGACTAGAGTAATGGTAAACAGTGAATGTAGAGACCAATAGTTTTGTTCAAACCATATAAAAGTTGTATGACCAGAATGAATTATAGTGGTAAAGATCAGTAGCCTAAGAGAAATGAAATTACATCAGGCTCTAGTACAAAATTGTATTCTGGGTCTCCTGCTTGACAGTAGAAACCTACTATGAAAGTGGCACTGATCACAATCCTTGCAGTAGGTGTCAGAAGAAGAGAAGAAGAATGGCCTTGCAAATTATTTTCACATTCCTATAGCCTGTGTAGTCACTTGTATAAAGCCAGAAACAGAGAGTACCTTTACAAGAGCATAAAAATATAACCCTGCATTTGTTTTAAATGGCAAATAGAATCACCACATCTCTATAATTAAAGTCTTAATTAAAAAATAGTTTTTTTAGTTCTGCAATCATGAGGGAAAGGTTTAAAGCAGTTCCTAAAGCCTTGTGGCAAGACCAGGGCTCAGTAGACTGAAGAAGGGTTTTCCGGTTCTCTCAGATGAGGGACATACTGTCAGCTATGGCCTGGTAACAGAGCTTCACAGAGGTGAATGAAGTCTTTGTGGTCAGCAAGACCACATCATTGTATGCTACTTTATATCTCTCCTGACAAACCAACTTAGTGGAAACCTGTTTAGCCTTTCACAAGAATGAGAGATAAACACCGGCTTCTTTTCCAGTAAATTTAATTCACTATTTACTTTTGCTGAACAGTGGGGGGAAAAAAAACCCAACAAAAACAAACAAACAAACAAACAAAAAACCAATCAACCAACCAACAACAAAAAAACAAAAGACTATCTGTACTTGTGACCTCTCTGTCAATTATGCCACGAAAATTCTACCTATTTTATACTCTTTCAGTGCCATTTCAAATTAAATCTCACATTTTTTTATACAATGATGCTACATTTTCCTAGGCACAACCAGAAGTACTCATGAGCCTTGGAGTCCTATTTGCCTTTTTCATATTTGTACTGCAAGGGCAGCACATGATTTTTCCTCCAAGATTTACACACACAAATTTTTCATTACTTTCAAATGGTGAAATACTTTCAAACAGAAATTCTTTTTATATTGGCCCTAAAACACATAAGCTTCATGTAATAATAAAAAAAATCCACCCCTTCTCTGTTTCTCCATTCCTCAGGATTAACAAGATCTTCCAGTGTGAAATCTTTGCTCTCCTGCATACTACCAGCACCACATCATGAACATTTCACACTATCATGCTCCCTGTGTGAAAACCATTCATGAATGGTTTTCAGTAAGAAAGAAAAACTGTAGGTGTGATTCTAAGGAGACTTAATCTGTAACCTTCTTCAGCTCCAAGACAAAACTTTTTGCCAATTTTTTATTGATCTCAAGATTTCTGCTACTTAACCTCATCCTATTCAATATAGCTAATTTTCTATGTGGTACTAGTGCATATTCATCACAGAAGTCCACACAGACTAAAACCCAGTGTTTTTCTTGACTCCAGAATCAGTTACTTAAAAACATGATATTTTCATTAAATGAAGATATCTGGTGTGATACTGCTTTAACAAACATATGCAGTGTTATATCCTATTTTTTTATTTGCTATGATATTTCAGTTATTGTTTCAGTAGAAACTCATTATATTCACTGAATTACAGAATGGTAGAGGTTGGAAAGGACCTCTAGGAACCATCTATTCCAACCTTCCATGCTAAAGCAGGTTCACCTAGATCAAAGTTGCACAGGATCATGTCTGGGGAGGTTTTTAATAGCTCCAGATAAGGAGACTCCACAATATTTCTGGGAATCCTGTACTAGTGCTCCATCACCATAAAAGAAAGAAAGCTTTTCCTTCTGTACAGATGAAACTTTGTCTTCTGGTTTGTGCCAGTTGCCCCTTGTCCTGTCTCTGGGCACCACTGAAGAGTCTAGCCCCATCCTTTTGACACTTGCACTTTAGATATTGATCAGCATTAATATGATCCCCTCTCAGACTTCTCTTCTCCAGACTAAACAGCTCCAATTCTCTTAGCCTTTCCTCATAGGAGAGATGTTCCAGTCCCCTAATCATCTTCACAGCCCTGTGTTGGACTCTCTCCTGTCCCTCTTCAAGGGGGGAACCCAGAACAGGACACAATACTACATATGTGGCCTCACTAGGGCATAGTAGAGGGGGAGGGGAACCTTCCTTGACCTGCTGGTGACACTTTTCTTAATGCACCCCATTTTAGCTGTGTCTTACTTAAATGTATCTTAATTGACATAAATTAATGAGGCAGATTAAGAATTTGATGGGTGAACCTAAACCAAGTAATTTTGGATCTTTTGGCCTCCCATCTTAAACTAGGAATAACAATACAGTTTCTTTAGGAGGTATGGTGAAAAAAAAAAAAAGAAAGCAACAACAACAACAACAAAACAATAAACCCCAACAACAAAAAACCCACACTTGCAAAATCTAGATAATGGTAACTGTATTGTTAATTGCATATTATTATAACCTAAATATTATTACTGGTTAGCACAGTCAAATTACAAGTGCAAAAGTACCATTTAAGCAGAGAAATCTAAAATGTTTAAAACACTAAATATTAAGCCTATAAAAATACTATTGTAATTACTAATGTTATCACCTGGAAAATACTTCTGCAAAGCCTCTTAACAACAAAACAGTGTTCCATAAGCACTACCAACTTGTGAGAAAAGGCAACAGGTAGATCAGTGGAAACCAAGGAGATGACCATTGTTTCACAGATGTGATCATAAAACCTAACTTCTGTGAAGTTCCTACAGCACTGTATTGAAGAAGAGTTTTGAGCATGAATTATGTATTTCGGTAGATATCTGAAAGGGGTCTTATGTGACAGCACAAAACCACATCACAGCTGCCAGAAGGGACATCCAGATTCTTCAGTGGAAAGGAATGTTTACAGAATCAACTGGAATCTGCTCCAGCTCCTTTTGCCAGGGGCCAGTGCTTTGTAAAGGAGCTTCACAAACTAGTTTCCTCAGGTGTCTCCACTGGTAACAGCTGTACTTCTGAGCAAGCAAAGGCATGTCTTCCTACAGCACTTCCTCTGAAATAGAAAGTTTCCTGGTCCCCAAGTCTCAACCTCTATCCTGAGGGTTGGTTAAAGCCATGCTTTCAAAGCACTGCAGTTTTCCCCTTGTCACATTTCTCAAACTGTAGGTCAGGATAGCCTGGCACCTTGCACCAAAGGTGCACCAAAAAACTTGGTCTGAACATGCAGCACTAAGCATGCCCCAAGGGATGCCCCACAGCTGCCCTGGGACTGGGTGCACAGAGAAACAGGCCTTCATTCAGCTGCAGTGATTATTTTTCCATAGATTTACTCACCACTATCTATTTTCAAACATACTCCTTTTTTTCTCCTTTGTGAGCTCTGATGCAGCTCCTCCTGAGTCAAGTCTACTCACAGCTTCCTGATCTGTCCTATAGGTTACCTGCATGTCACCTTCAGCAATGCACCAACCCCAGACAATTCTCCATTTTCACAGTTCACCCATCAAATATTAAGGATCTCTGCTCAAGGAAGCTGTGCAGCTTCTCCAACTCTGTGTTCTATAGACTGAAACAGCTTCTAACTTCATGATCAGCTTCAGGCACGACTTGTAGATTGGCAAGAAATAGAATCTGAAAATAAGGTGTTTCCCATCTCTCTGTCTTGTGTGACTTCAAGTGCATAGCTGAGGATGTGTCAGGAACTAAGTCAGTACCATGACAGCATTAGAGAATGAGGATTGATGCCTGAATGTCCACAGGAGAGGAAAGAAGCTACCTGGTGCCAAAAGAACAAAATAACAGTATGAATGTGATACAGAAGCCCCTAGTCCACCATGCCATAGCTGGGAGAGTTACAATTTTGAAATGTCTTAAAAGAGGAAGGCCATTTAACAGGAGCTGCTCCTGGAACAAGAAATGTGAGGTGATTTCATATTCCACCAGGATGAGTGAAAAGCTGTCCAGAGAAGGAAACATATATGTTGGAGGTGGGGTGGTGGTGTACAAAGGCAGAATATAACAGTAAGTTGCATGGATGTTCTGGGTATCAGGGAGAGAAAGATTATAACACAGCAGAGTGAGGGGAAAAAAGTATTATAAGCAAAGTTAATGGATTTTATTTATTTATTTATTTATTAAGTGCAAAATTCTTCCTGCACTAAAGGAAGTGTGTTTCATGTTTTTGGAGTTGAAATAGCAGCCTCACATTTCCCTTGCATTGAAAGCTGTGTGCTAGCAATAATGTAGTGGTATTTTGTGCCCACTTCTGTGCAGTGTGAGAAAGTACATACTTAGAGAGGGACAAAATAATTGCATCAGAAGTTTATCAGGTAAAATGCTTTTTGGAGCAACCAATCTTTTGGAAAGCTTGATTGTTTTCACTTTTGACTAACTTCTAGTTCCTATGAACTATAAAACAAAACTTTATAGTTTTCTTTATAGACAATTCATATCACTAAGTCAAAGGGGAAAGAAAGGTCCATCTTGTATTATATTGAAATAATTACTGTTGCAACTTTTCGTCCCTGTTAAAGGAAAGACAGCATAACTCTTCAAATGAAGCTAACAATTCAAAGGAAACAAGTCTTAGGAAGAAAACTGCAAAAACACTGTTCAATGTCCTATTAGTAAATGCTTCTCAGATCTTCAAAAGTCTAATTAAAGACATGGATTTTAAATGGTTAAGGCCACTTATTGGTGAAGTTTTACATTTTGCTAGAGAGAGACCTCCAGGAGCAAATTTCCAATTTACTTAAACCAGACACTCTATGTCAATTTTTACTTTCTATTAGTAAAAGTTTCATAATGAGGTCAAGACTAAGGTTTTAATAATAAGAAAATAATTAGCATATCAATACAGCATTATTACACTTCTCAAAAATATATTAAAAGTTGTTTGAGAAGAGATGGTAACAGCAAAGTTGATTTTACACAGTGGGCCAAGAAATGCAAACTTCTGAGAAGAATGTTTGCACCTTAGTAATAAGAAAAAAACCCAACCTAAAACAAACAAACAAAAAAATCCCAAATACACACAGAATTTTTTTTTTTTTTTTTTTCCATTTTTAATGGTAATGGTTTCTAGGATTCCTGCAATTTGGTGAAACCCACAAGATGATTTAATCTAACATGTAGTTATTTTTCTTCTTTATCCACAAAGAAATTCCATTAACCTTGAGTTTTCAATGTCAAAACGGTAATGGTGAAATCTGCAGTTTATATTACTCTTTGCACTTCCGAAAACATTTAGTAAAAATATGGCTGAAAGCAATCTGCAGAAATTGTAGGGGCAGCTAATGGAAAAAAATATGACAGATCAACACAAGGATTTTTTAAAAAGGGCCCATTTATCTGCCAACATCGTCACAGTTTCTTTTCTCTTTTGATAAATTTTAAAAAATAAAAAGTAAGAAGTGCTAAACTTCAGTCAGAAGGATTCAATACTTAAAAATTAGGTGATAAATATGATTTAATATAGGATCACCTTACCTTTTTAATACAAATGTTTTAAACCTTATTTTATGCTCCACATGAATTATACATCTGCAGTTCATATCATTTATGAATGATGTGTCCTTTAAGGAATTTGACAATGGACTGATCTAAGATCAAGGGGAAGTTCTTCAGAATGTTTTTAGGAATAAACATCAATCTGACATCATAATTTTTTAGGCATTTTGAAGTGAAGTATCAATTTTATCAGATAATTATCTACTAGAGGTCAGTGTATGTCACTTTCTAATCATTTTCTATTACAGATATAATACGGAGAATGTATATATGTACTGGAACACATTTTCCTGGCATAGTTATAACTAAGTAGTCCTTCAGGCTTTGGAAAGATAGAATACGTAAAGCAAAGATGTATAAACTGCTCTTCTGAGCAAGACAAGATACATAGCATGTACAAAAGCTGTAAGTCTCCTGTCATGTTACTGTCCTAGCAGGGATAAATTAGTGAAAAACCCTTAAAGTACTTATGGCCAATATTCAATACCATTTCAGAAACATTATAGTTTTGGCATAATTATATATATATATATATATAAATTCTACCATACATCATAGAATAACATAGATAAACTTGTTAAAAGTTATTTTGTCTTCTCTATACCTTTTAGTACTGCTAGGGTGCCTCTTCTTTCTTTTTTTTATAAATCTTATTCCACATCTTTATATTGTCCCTTATTTCACAATCATATTTAATCTCTTTAACCACAAAGAGATGGAGCCGAAGTCTTCCCCTAGTTTATGAATGTAAACAAAAAAATAACTGCAGTTACCTCACTTGTTACTATTTCCTGGTGTTAAACTTTCCATAAACTACTTTCAGCTTGCAGACTTGTAAATTTTTTTTTTTCCAAAGCACCACATGAAAAACAAGAACACTGCAGATAAAGAAAATAAGTTTAAAGATGTCTCTAAATCTACATCAGTGTAATCATGGTGAGAGTCTGCCTCATAGCATCTCTTTTTCACCAGAGTAGAAGACATGCATAGAAATGCTTATTAAGTGAGATAAAGTGGAATGTTATGCTGTGCAATTAATTTAGGATTTGGTTGTTGGTTCTTTTTTGTCTTCTCAAGATTATTGAAAATTAGTGTGATCTACAAAGGGATATAAAGTCAGACTTCCCAGAATCAGTCACTGAACTACGATACAGTCTGTTAACCTTTTTCCAAGACCACCTGACATTAAATGCTGTTGGCTCTGCATCTTAGAAAGTACCAAGCAAAATTTTAAATACAGGTTTTTGACTTGCAAAGCAGAATAAAAGGATGGATTCTGTGCCTCTCACAATTTCTGAGTGGGTACGTGGCTTTGGACACCCATACCTCTGTGAACACACTTCTCTTATCTATCTGGCTTGGAGGCCTTTGTGGACATTCTGCTCCTCAGGCTCTAAGCGCTGATGGAGTGTGAAAGCACAGCTATAATCCAGTGTGAAAGCACAGCTACAATCCAGGTAATAATAAATATACTCACTCTCTCATCACATTGCACTACAGGGGCAACGCCTCGGGGGATTCAACTGGGAACTTGGTAAGCTCCAGGAAGATCTTTCAGCCTTGAGAAGTCTCCGGGGAGATCTAATAGCCACCTTCCAGTACCTGAAGGGGGCCTACAGGAAGGCTGGAGAGGGGCTGTTTACGAGGTCCTGTAGTGAAAGGACGAGGGGTAATGGGTTTAAATTAGAGAAGAGTAGATTTAGATTGGACATCAGGAAGAAGTTCTTTACACTGAGGGTGGTAGAGCAGTGGAATAGGCTACCCAGGGAGGTGGTAGAGGCCCCATCCCTGGAGATATTTAAGCTGAGGCTGGACAAGGCTCTGAGTAGCCTGGTTCTAGTTGAGGGTGTCCCTGCTCCCTGCAGGGGGGCTGGGCTAGATGACCTTCGGAAGTCCCTTCCAGCCCTAGCCATTCTATCATTCTATGATATTCCACCTGTGAACATGTCCAAATGGACATACCCATCAGCTCTAGCCCCAGCAAGGCTCATTATAAGATGAGTTAAGAATTAGATTGCAGAGACTAAAACAAAATTGGTCTAAAGGTGCCTCTCTACCTGATTCTTAGGTGATTTATGTTTTTCTGGGAAAGAAAAGTTCTTACTGCATAACTTCCATATTTAAAGGTTGCAAGAGTAGTCTAGGGTAAAGGAAAACCATTCTCACTCCAAAAAAAACCTAAAACCAACCAAACAAACAAACAAAAAAACCCCAAAACAAAAACCAAACAACTCATGTAAAGCTTTAGTTATTGGGCTTTTTCTTTGACTTTAATTTTTACTCCGGATAAACCAATTGCATAACATTGTCAGATAGTAACTTTATAGTTGTCAACCTGTGAAACCTAGTATAAGTCTTCCCTGCCTTACCTGCAAGCCAGGCTGCCACTTCCTCTCTCCACACCAAGGAAGTAAGTGTATGTCTGGCACAGGCTTTTTGAGCTCTGCACAATATCACTGAGGTGCAGACAACACCAGATTATCTCCTTTCTGTTTATGACACCTTTTAATTCTGGTCGGCCATCCTGAAGGTCATTTAGACACACAGTGGAAGCAGCTGTAATGCATGTGACATGTCCCTTGCAGTGCAGGATCGTTTCACCATGTCACAATGGTGGCAGAATTGCCACTTTAGCCTTCCTCAACCTCTTAATCCTTAAAGATTATAGAGATACTACAGTAGAAAAAAAAAAGGCTAATTATTTTGCATCAAAAGCACAGGTTAGTCTGGTGTAAAGCAAAGGAGATTTTATCCTGTTGACTATCTGGTTTTTGCCCTCAGGGTGCTAGTTATTCATCCCATAGAGCCTAAAGTGCACTGGAAACATACTAATGAATCAGGCCTTGTGTTGATGTTATAGATGAGATATTGTCCCCATTTCACAGCTGGAAAAATAAGTGCGCATATAGAGCAAATGACTTTCCCAGTTGTAGACTATGCATATCTGTGGCAGAGCTGGAAGGGTTTATAGACTATCCCTCTACTTGAACCACCATCCTACATCCTATCACTTCCCAGGACTCATTCTGTTCTCATGAATGGCAAAAACCAGACAGAAGTTTTTGAGAACAGACATGCCTAAAAAAAGTCTTTGGCACAGATTAAAAATAGACTTGAAGCTTTAAAAAGACAGTCTAGGACTCTGGAGATGTGTAATGGGTTTTTAAGACTAATTTTTAGTTTTTGTGGTTATGCAGCAAGATTTTAAGTAGTTGATCAGCCCAGTCCATCTGGCTGTTCCTGCCAGTGAGGATAGTGGTAGCGTCTGCTTATACATGCTGTGCTCATCAACAAATTTCTGCAGCTGACATGCTGCATACTTGTTTTTTTGTTCCGGTTGGGCTTTGATTTACAGTATTCAGATGAGCAGTTCCTTTCAAGATATTTGCAAACCTTGTCAGAGTCTGATTGCTGCATGACATTGACATTAGACTGATTACTACTTGTCTGAGGAAGCTCTGTTTCCATGAACACACTGGATTTTCTCCTACTATTTAGTGAACTAGATACTAGCACACAGTACTGGGGCAGCAGCTCCATAGCAAAGTCCCAGTAACTGCTGAAACAAGAAAAGGATTAAATTTTCCTGTAAAGCTTGAGTAAACCTACTCCAACTCTAACTTTTTCAATATACTTGAGTAGTTACAGAACGTCTATTTTACCTAAGTATGTATTCATTGTACACTAGTGTTGTAGGTGGAAAGAAAATAAAGAAATGGAATAATATCTTTGGAAATGAAAAAAATATTACTTTTCTTCATTCTCTTTTCCTTTCTTTGCTTTTTTTACTGTTTCAACCTCCAACCCTCACATTTTTATGCTTTGAAATAAAAACAAAACAAACAAACAAAAAAAACCCCAAACCAACAATCTTAGACTTTCAATCTGAAAGGACTAGATTATGGTCAAGAGATATCCATTATGAAAAAGCACGTGTGCCACCTTTACAGAAAGTCACAACACTCTCAGAGCAAGTGCCCAGTTCCACTACTTTGATCAGCAGATCTTTGGGAAGACTGAGCAACCAAAATGCATCTGAATGAAAACAAGGAAGGTTCAGACACTGATCCACTCACCAAGATCTCCCCTCACTATTTATGCTACTGTACAATTGCTAGTGTCTGGAGAAAAGCAAAGTCACTATATATAATAAAATAAAATTGAAAAAAAAAAAAAAGGAAAAGAAAAGCATGTTTTATACATAGACACACATAGCCACACAGACCCTATTCAAACTTCTTTTCTCTACTAGTGCTTTTAGTCTATGTAGAGGTTGCCCTGACTCAGAGTCCTCAAGTGAAGGCAAGAGACTGGAGGGGACCTAGACTTCCTCAATATCCAATCACATTTTGGCAGTTTTGCATTTTTTCTGCCAAGCATAGTGGAAATGTTAAATGGTAAATGAGCCAAAGTCCTATGGGCATCTGACAAGAGAGTCTCTGGATGAGAACCACTTTCCTGCACCAGAGCAGCTGAGCTAACAGACCGAGCATGTATTTTCATTGAAGCATGTTGCCACAACCCTCTGTTTGTTTTAGCATTGTAAAATTTTCCAGTAAAACCTTTGGGGATACACTCTACCTTCAATGCATGCATGTAACTTTCATTAACTTCAGGGAAAGTATGTACTGAGACAGGAAAAATCCTTATGGAAAAACTTTGCAATCTTCCTCCAGAATTGCAAGCATTTGCTCATGTTATTAGTCCTTAAAACTTAAAGGTAATTCAGAAATAAAACAAATACCCAACGGAATGAACAGAAATGTTATAAACCAGCAGTGTCTCTCTCAGTTCTCAATGTTAAAATACCAACATAGACATTTTCTGCATTATAACTACTGTTTGCTAGCTATGGAACTAATAAAGGAAGAAATTAATTACTGATGAGGAAGGGTGGAAGAAAAAAAAATAGAAACAAAAAGAAAAAAAACCAACAACATTATTTTTATCCTTATTCAAATAATACTCTGTAAGAAACATTGATTAAAGGAAATGTCTGAGGGCATATATATCATGCCACACAGGAATAAGCACAAGCTTACTTTGAGTCTTGACAGACTCCAGGGTACGTGTTCTCTGCTTGTTTAACTCTCCTTATATCCACTGGTGTCAGAAAGGAACTATCATGATGGTTTTCACCCTCTCAAGACTATTTGTGAAACACATCTAGACAGTGCACATAAGATTAAATAAGAGAACATCAGTATTGTTTTCTGAACTGTTTAATTATCCATCAAATGTATTTTATTTCTGCACCTAGGTCTAGCTGATAGGTGGGGCATTACAGGAATAGTCTCTACCCACTATGGGTATGTTTCCTAAGCAGTTACAGTTTCCCTCCCTCTCCAAATGCCTTTTCCAGTTGTCACTTTGATAGTTGTACACTTCAACAAAATAAGCTTACACCAATAGTCTGCAGTGCCTTAGCTCCCAGTTGTCTTCTTTCCCTAAGGAAAATAAAATAAATGCCTAAAAAAAGCTAAGCTTGCTTTATAAAAATTATTTTTATTTTTTCTATTTATTCAATCTTACTGATGGTGGTTGGAGTAAATTGTAACTTTAAAGTCTTGCCATTGACCTATTTCTGTGTGTCCTGGTGGTTTTCTGAGACAATCCAGGAATAACTAGCACACAAAATGGAATATTTTCAAGCCATAAGCTTACTTTTACAGGTTGACTTATCATATTGTACTTTCCCCAACTTTTCTACTTTTTCTACAGTGTTAGTCTCTACCTAATTGTCATTGTCAAACAATTTAGTGCACAAACTATAATCTGACTTTGAAAATAGAAATTGAGAAATTAGCAGTGCTAAAGTTTTTTATATTTTTCTAGATTTCTTCAATCTGTCACTCCTCTTAACAGATTCTTATCCAAAATATTTCAAGTAAAGCACACACATACTATGTTATCTGAGAAATAAAACTACATTTAAATCAAACTCCCTCATATTAAGCTTGAATAGGAAAAAGGTAATTTTCATATCAGGAAAGTGAGTAGAAAGAGGTCAGGATATGCCCTAACAATTCATTGCAATTGAAAGACTGGGTCTATTTACAGTATTATAGTAACTATTAAAATCTTCATCATTCTTCCTTTGGCCTAATTAGTAGTATTACAGTATTCTCCAGTTTTAATGTCACAGCAAATTAGTGCAAGGTCTACAGCAATACAAAAGATCTTAATGACAACCACTGAACATAACATAAAACATGGGGAACAAAAAGGAAGAAAAAGCAACAGACCTGGTGCTGATCTTTCAGCTCTACAAACCTCTCCATAAAGTCCATGCCATAAGCAGTTAAGTGTCATCAGCCCAGTAAAAGGATACTTGTCTCTGGGACACATGCTAAGTACATGCAGCTCCTGTACAGCTCCATAGACCTGTTCTGCAACTTGTCAGACTTGGATTGCACATTTCTGCTTATGGCTCAATTCTTGTGTGCTTTTACAGCCTCAAATCTCAGATACAAAAGTACAAGGGCCAGTCAATCTTTCATTTCTTTCAATTTTGCATGAACAGTGACATTAGTTATTACCAAAACCTTGTTCTCTTCGCAATCCTGTTGGCAATGGGGATGAGGGTGTGTAGAAAAAGAAGGAAAGGAAGATCTGTTAAATCTTTTCACTGACTTCAGTGGACTCAGGTTCATAAATGCATGAAAGAAAAATTCAACACTCAAAAAGCTTTTAAAAATTTTCTTCACTAATCAATAAGTAATTAAAAAAAACCCCTAATGGTATTGTGCAAAATAGAATACAATTGCTCTATTATAGGCAATGAAGACACAAATATTACCAGCAGAGGTGCAAACAAAGACAATTGATGTATCTGTGCTACCATTTTGTGAACTACCATTAGCTGCTATTGTTAGCTGGAAGGACCAGTGCAGATATTTCTAACTTGAGAGGTACAACATGTTCCAAGTTAGCTGTCAATTGTAAATAATATATTTTTTTATATTGTTATCACTTGTATCCTTAGGCACCCATATACAATTATCTTCAGCTGGATATAAAAATACAAAACAAAACCAAACCAACAAACAACCAAAAAACACAAAATACCCCCCAAACCAACCCACAACAACAAAAATCTAATTCAACACCTAAAACCCCTCAGATCTCTTCAAAGAACAACATCCATTAATGTAAGTGATGCTTACTTTAAAACCTGTCTCCCTTAAACTGTCATGCCAAGTACTTTTGATATACAAAAGTCCTCTGCAGAAGAGTTTAAATCTAAAAAGTCAACTCAAACTCAATTTTGTTTGCTCTGGGCCTCTTAAATAAATAAAACACTTTGTGTTGAGATATATTAGAAGAAAAACAAAGCAACCCCTTTTTACATACAGTAAATGAAAGTCTCTGGTCAAAATAAGCAGTCAACAGTGGTGTTAGAAAGCAAAAAGTAATGTTTGACTAAGAGCTGGTTATCATCTGTTTAAATTTAATATAACAGTGATGTTGCAGGATAACACAGCTCAAAGTTTTACATCATGTCCCAAAAATTACATTAGAGAGTAGCTACAGTTGCACAAAGACCAGCTAAAATCCTCAGAAGTAATCTACTTTAGACAACTGCACATGGAAACTATGCACAATCATGAGAAATGCTTAGACAGATCAGAAAGGTTGAAAATGCTACATTGCCTCTAGTCTTCTAAAGTTTTCGTGAAGATCCTATATAAATCTTAAGAACTGAGAAAATAATTAAATTGGCAAAGTTTTACAATAAGCAGGAAATCATTATTGTTTTATTTGGCATTGCTTTTAAAACAACATGCTGCATTCTTTTATTTCCATGATGGTTACACTCACATGAGAAGGAACTCTAATGCCCTTTAGCATAACAATAGGAAAAAGCGTAGGAAAGGAGAAAAAAAAAAAAAAAAAAGTAAGATCTCCCCAAATGAATCCATGCGGTGCCTACAATCACATCATCTTAATGGAAAAATATCCAGAAAGTTACACTACTAAATTAAAGCCAAGTTTGCAATGAGTCAGGATAATTACAGCAGAATTACTCCAAGTTGAAGGCCTTGGTGGCTGCTGCTCATGTGACACGGCAGCTGCTTCAGTCCCATAGAACAAGTAGTCTGATGCTTTATATTTGACTTTCCACTCTTTTCCAGACCTTATTTCTATTAAGGAACCTCCCCAGACAGTTATTGCCTTTTTTTTATTATTTACTTTAAATATACTGTCTGGTGTAATTTCATGGATCTATTAGTTGTCAACAGGGACTTGAGGGGAAAATCAGTTAGCACAAAAGATTCAAGCCTACAAGTATATTTAATTATATATGAGCTCTTGCCTGAGTAAAAACCACAAAAATATGGGGCTACCCCAAAAGATAGGTGCATATCTATATTACCTGTATTGCAACAACACATAGCTGACAAAAAAAGAAGCTCTTCTGAATACCATCATCCAAATGCTTTATGAGAGTTGTCCCCATGCTGAAGGGACAAAGCTATCAACAGGAAAGGCAAGAGCAAGGGAGAGCATACAGACAGGGGGAAGGTGACAAGACACATAACAGGGTCACAGGTAGGGCACTGGCAGAAGTCCAGGCTTTCTGCTTTCAAGACGGCACATAAGTATTCACACCACAAATAACAGCATCACCTTCCAGTTAAGGCACATACAGACATAGTTCAAGTGAATCTTCCTTATTCTTTCTGTTGAGTATATCTAGCAGACAAGACTACTTTAAACAGTTTTTGTTTTGTTTTTTTTTTTTTAGAAAGGAGTCATTTTACTGGTGCTGTTTTCCTTATCTCTCCACAAAAGCACCTTGAACAAGCACACAATCAAGAAGGCAGAAATGCATAGATAGAAATATCTGTAAAGATCTATTAGAAACATCCATCATTTCATGAACTGGGATAATTAGAGCAAAAATGTAGTCCACAGTCAATTTCTTGACTTTTCCAGAGATTTACAAGTGAATAGGGGTAATTGTCTATCCAATGGTAAAGCCCAATAATGATGTTTTGAAAGCAGAAAGGGTAGAAGGACTGGTAGTACATTTCAAGAAAAGGGAAGAAATATTGAGAGGTAGTCTCCTTTTTCTAGCCAGATCATATCTCTTCTAGGATTTGGAAACAGGTAACGCAGTTACAGCTCAATTTCAGCTTCATAATAATCTTAATGAACAATTACCAGAAGGGTATTAAATGATTATTTATTTTTAAGTATGGACATTTTGTTAGCTCTACAGAAGCATGCATTTTCTCAAGAGAAAACATAGGCACCCTTCAATGCCATGCTAGCTAAAATTACAATGTCAGTTTCAATTATGATATAGAAGGTAAATTCTATTTGAACTTTAATGCCACATTTCTGAGTAATAGTCTCAAAGTTGTGAGAATTTTTCTGGCTAAAATTCCGTATGCTGTTGTTAACAGATCCTGAACACCCTTAAGGAGGAAGCCTTTTTAGTACCTCTTGAGAATATATGAAGGATTTGCAGAATAGATATAGAATTCTGTGGGCTAGAACATGTGTTCTAGCTGAACATGTGAACTGAAGAGATGGGCTGCCCTTAAACAAGCAGCAAGAAACTGTTTCAAATGTGTCTTTGAACAAGGGTGAAACATATGACATACCACATACTGGCACTATCTTTCCAAACCAGACAATGGCCAATGAAAATGCTCAATTTTTGATGATCAAAGTTTTTCTCAATAAATATTCTTATCTGAGAACTTGATAATAAAAATAATTCTTGTAACATTATTGATGTCCATTTATGCTTTAACAGCAATACTGTGAATGAAAAACAACCCAGGTGAATATGATGACACAAGTGAAAGCCACTTGAAAACTCTTCACCTCCTGAAGTGAATTTCTTGCAGGAAATGTGGATCATATAGCATAAATACAAATTTTTAACAATTAGAAGCACTAATTAAGCTTTCAAAACACTTTAGACAGTGTGAACCAAAAATTATTATAAATATTCAACACAGTAGTTGCATAGATTCTTGAATAGACACTTGATGTGCTGATTCTGCACTGATTTCACCTATTACTTTGCTTTCTGTTTTTTCCCTCAGAACTTCTGAACTCAGTAATTTTCTAGAATGCTTATTCAAATACATAAAGAAATCACTGAAGTCTTCATTAACTGAACTTCATTATAGATTCCTATATATGATTTAATGTAGGTGTATATGTTTGCAAACTTGATTTTCTACTTCCAAATAAGTGAGCAACATGGAAAAAGACATTGCCACTACGGTGAGAAAGCACTACCCTGCAGGAAACCAGATGTACTTAAGCCGCAACATACAACATGAAAACAAAACTCTGAAGTTTTTACTCTGAAGTTACAGAATGTAAAGCTCTATGGAAAACATCTTTAATGTCTGAAAGATTGTAAAAAAACAATTCATTTTTCACAGGTCTAAACATTTGTTTCTGTCAATCACTCCATATACATTTGTTTTCACAAGTTTAACAGCTCAAACAAGATTCTTTTTAGATAATTCTTTAAGCATACTGTTGAAGCAAGACAAGGCAGTAAGGACCTAACTTATTGTCAGAAGTGTTATTATGGTAGACAGGATGGTTAAAGAATGAAATGTCAAAATTTCATGTACTTGATATTCTTTACTAATGGAACAGCTCGAGTGCCTGAAATTAAATCCTTACAGGATATCTTCAAGATCTATTTTATTTTTATTTATAAATACAAAGAAAACCCAGAGGCTTTTAGTCTAGTTTTAGGAGTAAATAAGCTGAATTCAGGGTTAAGTCTGAAAAACTGCAATGGGATCTATTTGAGTTCTATGTGCTAAAAAAATTAATCAATTAACAGAATTGGTAGAACTGGTCTATTTTTTATGTATTTGTGAAAATATATCCTAGTTTTTAAGTGAAAATTTTCAAATTGAAGATTTTTTTTCCTATGTAATGTAAACCAACCAACCAACCAACCAACGACAAAAAAAACCCAAAACAACATATTATCTTTGCCACATACTTTCTCTTCCAAGAAACAAAACTACAAAAAGAACCTTTTGTAGATCCAGTAAGCAAAAACTTGATGTTACTACTTACATCTATAAAATTCTGAGTAAAATATTTTTCACTGAGTCCCTGAAATAATAGTTTAAATTAAAAAGCAAACTCTTTTATGATGCCTGTGTTTCTCTCTACCAGCTGCATAGAAATATCACATAGACCTTTCCTGTATTTTTTGCTAGATATGGAAACATTAATCTATTTCTGAATATCCTGGGTTTGTTGGACTTTTTTCACACCTAAAAACCCACTTCAGACTTACACAAAATGTAAGCATGTGAGATGACTATTGAATGGCATATTAAGCTTTGTTTCATAAGATCACCTAACCAGATAAGTCTAATCCCTTTCTAAGTGACAGTAGCAGTCAGATTTACCTCTGATCTTTAGGCCCAGTAATTCAATGTACCAGTATGCTTCTGAAGAAATATGCAGTAAGAGTTGCTAATGTTGAAGAGAGGCAAAGCAAGGCTCCTGGGAACTTGCTATCACATGAGAACTCAGGTATGTCTGAAATCAGTGCAGGTGGAGGAAAGAAGAATACCAACTCTGCGTGACTTTATTCTGTAATGATCTTCACTATTTTCCTCACAAGCAATATATTCCAGAAAATTGAGGTAACATGATGGAGTTTCCCTCCAACCCTGACACTGTGTTATAATAGGTAAGAAAGAGATTCAAAGCAAGATATTGCAGAAAAAACTTACCCTGATAAAAATAGGAGTGATGGAAAAAAGCTGAAAAAACCAAGTCTTCATCCAGTTGGTTTGCTACATGGTGGTGCAGACCACTTTACATTGGGATTGAAAGAAGGATTCAAAGGGGGCACTGCAAACTATCATGATTCAGACAGAATGAAATTAATCGATCACAGAAACTGAGGAGGGCAGGAGAGGGGAGGATGGGATGACATGGCACTAAACCAATGTCAAAATATCTAACCTTTTCCCCAACCTACAACCCAGCTGCTCCACCTTCTTCTAAACTTTTAATTGCTTGCAGATTCCTCATGAAACTTTTGCCACAAACCTGGGAACTATTAGCATCAGTACATTGGTTATATACCACTTTGATACATGCCCTTTACTTTCATCCATCCCACTCCTTCAAGCTCCTCAGCTGTGTCACTGAACTGCTGATTCATGTCATAGTAGTGCTTTTAGCTAAAGGCTGCCTTTTACAAATTGGCAGGAAATGCCTATACAGACATGTTGCTCTGTATGTTTAGAACAATATACCCTATTTCAAATAAAAACACCCTTTTGAAGCTAGAGTCAACAATACTTAATCACAATGCTAAGCCTGTCCCATGCCCAGACATAAACCCAGACAACCGTGTCCTTCTAGCCCTTTTTGGTCATATGATCAGCCTGGTTTCTGCCAAGTCTATGGCAAGGTTGTATTTTTTCAGAGCCCTAGAAGACTTCTTCCTTTTTGATTAGAGCCATAACTACCCAGGGACCTCAACAATTTACAGAAGGACTGCCTATGCTCATGCCAGGCTGAAACTGCTACAGGCCGTGCACTTACACACTTACAGTGTTTTGCTGCCTCACATGGGTATTTGAAAATCCACCAAAATCTGTATGACTGGCCAATAGAGCCAAGCTGAGTTTCTTTTTGCATAAGAGAAAACTTCCACATATATCTAAGATACACGTATATATGCATCTCACATTTTGGAACCTTAATTCCCTCTAAATTGGTTCAGGATTTTTCCCCTTTTGTCCCCAGAATGGATACTTAAATGCATAACAGAGTGGGTAAACTGAGAAACAACTGCAAGACCAGCAGCATTTTATATTTTTGAAAAAGCTTATTTCACCACCACCACCACTGCAGCTCTTTCTGCCTGCCTCCCTTGTGATGACAGTGCACTTTCTTTGCCTTCAGGGTGCCTTTTGTCATTTAGGTTCCAAATTCACTAGGAGATGTAGGCAATCAGGCATATCATTGATCTCTGCTAGACAACAGAAGTGGTGACTCAGCGTCTGCTCCAAAATATTGCCTTAAAAGATAAGCAATTAACCTGATTAACTACCCAAATTATCTTCAGGTAATTTCAAGCTCCCAGCATATGCTCCATATAGTTCTCTGAATGTTAGCTGCTGCATCTCCATGCTGCATTCATATTTCTCTGTCTGGCAACAGCTATATATGTAGACTTTTAGATGGATATTCGTAGATAAAAGCAATGATGAACAAAACTGCATCTCCCCCTGTTTTGGTATTCTGTGACATTCCCATCTCAGCAGACTGTGTCTGGCAGTCTCACAATGAAGCACTGCATGTGTCAGGGAGATGGATTATATCTGCAGTGTCTGAATTTCAACCCTGACTATATGAGCTCCTGCTTAACCTTACCTCAGGGATCTTGAATTTTGTGTCATTGAATTAAAATAGCAAATATAAATATAATTTTTTTTTCTGTGCCCTGATTATGCCACATTGCAAACATTTAATACTGTGGGATAGCAAAATGAAAGAAAACCATATCCTTTACACCCATTTGGCAAATGGCACATTTACTCTTTATTCTGACTATAAAGCTCAAAGAATGGCAAGAACAGCGCTACTTCCATTTTTGAGGTGTTTTCTTTTGGAAACTTAAAAAAAAATAAAAAAAAATTAAAAAAAAATCAGTAATTCCTTTTCAGTGTCTCTAGACAGATGACATAGAAATAAGAAATGGATTAGTATACCTATTTTCACTAACTGAGGTAGGAGCACCAATGCTGCAAATATCACATGAAACAAATTGGTTAATCTCATCTCCTTCTGGCCTGTTAAAAATATTGATGCTGCAGCTCACGGCTTAGCTGAAATTTATATCTAGTGCACATTAGAAGAAACAATGAGATGTCTGGAAAATTTCAGTCACTAATAGCATTATGGTGCAGACAAAAAACCACAAAAATTAGGGGCTGCACACTATTTTTTCCATGAAAATTTGGTAAACTTGGACCTCCCTGTTATAAATTCAGGTCTGAACAGAAACAGGAAGAGATATTAAAGAGCAGGTGTTCATATTTTGCTGTTTCCAAAGGCAGTCTTACAATGGAAAGTTTTGTGCATTTAAGTTAAATTTGGGGCTTTTGAGTTATGACCTAAAATTTATCTTATAGCAATTTAAATACTATAATAGAAATGTGATACCATGAATGCAGCAAGGAATGCAGACAAAAAGAGAAAGATTCAATATGATAGCACACACTTCCAGTTGGAGATATCTTACTATTCACAGTACTGGACATGAGACAGATTTCATAATGGAAATATTAGGCTAAAATCCTTACAGTTAAGTTTGTTTTAGCAATAATTTCTCCTTTGTAAAATTTCTTAATTAGAAAGATATATTCCAACAGTAGTTTTTAAAAACTGCAATGTCATTTTTTTCTGAGAGATGGACATAATAAAGCATTGGGAGCATTTTTCAAAGATCCTTAAGCCTGGGATGGGCTTGGCATTTAAACTAGCATATGGAAGCCTTTATTTTTTTTCTTTTCTTGTTTGTTTTGTTGGGTTGTTGTTTTTTGGTTGGTTGGTTGGTTTTGTTTGGGTTGTTTTGTTTTTATTTATTTAATTTTTTTTTAAATTCAGGTAACTACACTATACTGAAAATATTGAATTAGCACAATTGATTTAAAGACCATTTAATTTACCTTGGTACTTTCTCTTTAAAGGTTGTTTTTAAAAAATAAGTGAAAATAACTCCCTGGTTCTATAAGCTTTTCCCTTCCATAGTCCTGAATCAGAGAAAATAATACTAAAGAAAATGTTAATATAGCAGTAGACCATGAACACAGTACAAAGATCACTCTGCACATTCATTGCACTCTAACCCTATATATCTACTGTTGCCAGAACAAATTACTAGAAAAACACCCGTGTTTTATTATCAGACATGTAGTTCATAAAATATTTTAGTATTTTTCCTTAAGTGTTGTTTGCAAATAATGTAAATGCATCCTGAATCATTACATTTGAAAATATAGAATCCATTTAGTACAATAAACAGTCTTAAAGATTTGCAGAAATGGCCCAGTGTTCTGAATTGTTCTTCCTGGATCATGTCTACTGAAACAGAGACCAGGAGCTTTCTCACACTCAAAACACCACAGCAGTTTCATTAATCAGCTTATTTTGCATTTCAACACCAATATAGAATAGGATGTATTGGGTTGGAAGGAACCTCTAAAGGTCATCTATTCCAACCTCTCTGCAATAAGCAGGGTCATGTCCAGCTAGGTCAGGCTGCTCAGATCCTCATCAAGCCTGGCCTTGAATGTCTCCAGGGATGAGGCCTCCACCACCTCTCTGGGCAACCTAGTCCAGAGATCTATCACCCTCACATTAAAACACTTTTTTGTAATGTCTAACCTAAATCTATCCTTTTCTAGCTTAAAGTCATTACCCCTTGTCCTGTTACTACAAACCCTTGTGAATAAACTCTCCCCTGCTTCCTTATGGACCCCCTTCACCTCTATTAAGGTCCCCCTGGAGCCTCCTCTTCTCCAGGCTGAACAACCCCAACTCCTTCAGCCTGTCTTCATAGGAGAGGTGCTCCAGCCCTCTGATAATTTTTTGTAACCCTTCTCTGGACATGTTCAAACAGGTCCATGTCCCTCTTGTGCTGGGGACTCTGGAGCTGGACAGAGCACTCCAGTTGAGGCCCCACCAGGGCAGAGCAGAGAGGCCTAACTGGCCTTCTGGGCTGCCACTGTGCATTGGTGACTCATGTCCAGCTTTTTATTTACTAGTACACCCAAATCTTTTTACAAACGACTACTCTCTAGCATGTCCTCTCCCAGTCTATATTGATAATGCTGGTTGTCCCATATAAATATATCAACATATAATGTTTTACCTTCAAAAATATTTTTATTTCTTTAGCTGTTTCCTGTTTATTTTTCTTCTTTCTGCTAGACACCAGTCTCTAGCTACATACAGCCATATTGCACAACCCACAGTATTTCTCAGAACTGCAAGTTCTGCATATCTATGAAAGCAACAATCAGTAGAGACAACTTGATACATTTGAAGATCAGTGACAGGCTCACACTGTCAGTGAGATTATTTCTGCCTGTCCCTGTCTTCTGAATGGCATGAAAAGCTTCTTCTACAAGTCATTTCAAGACTGTGTATATTGCCTCAGGGTATACATTCCATTA
>JANHGN010012750.1:7428-22005 GCA_024605025.1 Megaceryle maxima
TGATGCATTTTTTAGTAATAAATTAATAAATTTCAAATCTTGTTATTTACAACAATACTCAGGAAAGTCATAACATTAATTTCATTATTTTTTTATTACATTCTGTTTGGAAATACTAAACAATATTCAATAATATCTTGAGTCTCCAGCACATCAGTTGTTCCTTTTTCAAAAGTTTCAAAGTGCTGAAGTAATTTCATACTCATAAGTTTCCAACATGGAATTGTAATGAAAATAAATAAGGGGTTTACAAGTTGATCATATGAGGAATGGGACATCTCTTTCTCTGACTTTTTTTTTCTTCTATATGCTTGAGGCTAACCAAAACACTTAATGCCTTCAGCTATAGCTGTCACATTAAAAGACAGGAAGAAAGATATGGTAAGAAAAGAAATTACATTAAATCTGTTACAACTCACACATTATCAATGTACTTCATAAAATGTTGATCTGACAAAAAAGGACAACACAGCTGTAGGCCTTTTGTTAGATGACTTCTGTTAATAGTGCCAGTACACTTAGGATCATAGGACTGCAAAGCCTTATAAAAATCTTTCAAATTTTCTCTGATTTTATCTGAAAGGATCTCCTCCACCTAAAAAGCAAATGAGTTAGTAATGCAGGATAGAAATAAAAAAAAAGTTTCCCCGAGGTTAAACTACAAAAAAAAAAATCCCCACAACAATGAACCACATGAAAATTGTACTAAAATGACAAATCTAAAGTCAGAGGACCAACACTTACTGAAATTGGACTATGTTATCACTTCTACAGTATTGCAAGCTAGAAGAAGAGTGGGCTTCTATATTTGGTTTGAAAGGCTGAGAGATCCGTGGCTGTTTAGCCTGGAAAAGACTGAGAAGAGGGCTTATTAAAGTTTACAAATATCTGAAGGGTGGGTGTCAAGTAGAAGGGGCCAGTCTCTTTTCAGTGGTGCCCTGTGACAGGACAAGAGGTAATGGTAGCAAGGTGAAACACAGGAAGATCCAACTCAATATGAGGGAAAACTTCTTCACTGTGAGAGTGACAGAGCCTGGAACAGGCTGCCCAGACAGGCTGTGGAGTCCCCTCTCTAGAGACTTTCAGAACCCACCTGGATCTGTTCCTGTGTGGTCTGCCCTGGGTGATCCTGCTCTGGCAACAGGGTTGGACTTGATCTCCAGAGGTCCCTTACAACCTCTACCATTCTCTATGATTCCTCTAAGCTATTTGTGAACCATCTAATTTAGAACAAAGTTATGTACAGTTAAAACAATTTTAGTGTACTCATTTCAAATCATGATGCAATATCAGGCTCAAAACTTATCCTTGAAAATATTTGGTCTAAAAACTAAGTGAAAAGTGACTGCAGGAATGCATATACCTCACTTCATAGATGTGCTTCTTTAAGTGACTGGAAAGGCACTGACTGATAACACAGAACTTTTGCTCTCCTCAGTCCTGTAAAGCAAAATCCACTAGGACTGGATAAATTGCAAGTGGCACTCAACTTAAGGCATAATTTGAAGAGAATGAGCTTGCACAGGGGAAAATAATGAAAAAATCTGACTTACTGAGCCTGCTTTAGGATCTGTCTATACCACTAACTTTTAGAATAAAAGTGTTTTTCACTTGTAAATTGAGCACATTAAAACCAGAATGTTCTGAGGTGAAACAAAAAGAGGACCACTTTTTGTCAATAAAATCTTAGCATAATCGCAGACCTCACCAAACACTGTACTGTGCAAAATTTCAGGTGAAAAGAAGGAGGTTAAAATGTCCCTTTGGTTGCTTAGTTAATTGGGGACCTAGGCTGGCTCCAGGTTCTGTTTTTAAGATTCTTCTGACTGAATTGTTTCCAATTATTAAAATGAAGCAAGTTTTTGAAAATTTTATCCTCTTTTATTTGTACAACCTGCAAACTGCCTTTTCTACAGGATGAGCCATATTTACAGAGCTGGCATCACTACTCAGGACACAAAACAAAAGTATTCCCAGACACTCATTGCAGCTGCTCTTTAAAAAGAGCTGGGTACAAACTCAGCCAGAGAGTCCAGAACAGGCCTACTCCTCCAAGCAGAATCACTCTCCAAGTGTCAGGGTCACATGTGGGTACTCTGCTATCCCTGATGGTATTTCATAGAATCATAGAATGGCTTAGGTTGGAAGGGACCTCAGAGATCATCTAAACAAACCTCCTCGACATGGGCAGGGACACCTCTCAAATAGACCAGGTTGCTCAAGGCTTCATCCAACCTGGCCTTGAACACCTCCAGGGAGGGGACATCCACAACCCCTCTGGGCAATTTATTCCAGAGTCTTGCCACCCTTGTACTTCTTCCTAAGATCCCATCTAAACCTATTCTCCTTTAGTTTAAAACCATTTTCCCTTGTCCTATGGCTGGACACTTGTGAAAAGTCCCTCTCCATCCATCCTTGTAGGTTTCCTTCAGGTATTGGAAGACAGTTATAAGGTCTCCCTGGACTATCCTCCTCTTCAGGCTGAACAATACCAGCTCCCTCAGCCTATCCTCATAGCAAAGGTGCTCCAGCCCCTGGATCATCTTTGTGGCCCTCCTTTGGACTCATTCCAACAGATCTATGTCCCTCTTATGGTGGAGACACCAGAACTGGACACAGTATTCAAGGTGGGGTCTCACAAGAGCAGAGTAATTTCATTGCAAGGTGACAATATTCTATGATATTTACCTTTTCCTTTACCATGCCTTCCCTCACGGTAGCATTTACTTCATTTGAGATGCTTATTTTAAATGACAAGAATGTCTACTTATCTTTGTATATCTCTAATTTGAGTTTAAGCAGCTTAATTTGTAAATCCCACTTCGTGTGCAGAAGTGTTGTGCATGTAGGCACTGTTAGCATTTACACTTTCCCCCAGCATGCTAATTTTACAACTACTAAAGTTTGCCCCAGAATTTCAGCCAGACCATTATTCTACTCAAAACCTGCTGGATGGGACTTGAGCTGCTGCATCAAATATTGCTATTGTTGAAGCCATCAGACTGGAAAGCAGCCTGTTTCAGTTCCTAACATCAAAGCATTTCAAAGCAATGAACACCATTCATAGCTGTTCAATGGGACCTTCTTTTTGTGCATCTAGTATCTCTCTTGATGCTACTACACTCCTTTAATAGCTCTCAAAAACACTATCCAGACTACATAAGTCAAAGCTAAATATGGAGTTAATCTGCTGACATACTAATGCAAGCCTATTGAAAATTATGAACAGCTTTTTAATATTAGGCAGTAGATTTGCAAACTACATCCTAGGTTATTTCTTAGAATAATTCAATAAGCAAAAAAAGTATTGACTTATTTCTGTCAAAGGAACTGGACATTATGCACGTAAGTATAAACCGTGGGCTTCATCATATAATCACACTGTACCCTTGGTAAATACTTCTAAAGGAAAATATTATATGATGACTGCAAATTCCACAGGTGTCAAAGCTGTACCTAGGAACATATGCAACATGTGCATAGTATATAGCATATATTTTGAACCATTGTATATTATAAAGAATAATAGATAAAACAAGAAACAGCAAAGTATCAGCAAGACAGATCTGACAACTGAAGGGTCAGAAATACTAGCACTGTTCCTCCTCTGCTGTACACATATGCATGAGGTAGTGATTCTGCTGGAGTTTTCAAAAACCTCCAGTAACCATGAGATTTTTTTTCAACTGATGCTTCAGAAAAAAAGAGTCTAGAAGTGCTGATTACGATGATTCCATCACTACAATGAATGTGAACATACTAACAGATAAAAACTGTATGCAGAGGTAACATTTTACCAAAACACAATTCAGCATTCTGCCACGGCCATTACGAAGGATGTTATAATTAAAGAAATAAAAGTAAACACTTAATACTGATTCTTTTTCTTCACAAAAGTCTAAAATTTCATGATAGCCAGTATATCCTGTCTGTTCTGGATCAATTATCTCAATTAACTCCTGGAAGTCTTTATCCTCCATTTGACATCAGTTATGCAAAACATGACAAAGGTCACTTCTTGTGATCTTTCCAACTCATTTCTAGCACCAAAAGAACCACAAAATGATGCATGCATAAATAAGAACAAACATTGACTAAAGCAATGCCGATTCCAACATGCCATTCTTGTAGATCATCCTGACCTACAATAGCGGAGAGCTCTGTAGCTGTTTCAATAGCCTGCATATGCTCCAGTTCCCAGTGAATATACAATTGGAATATTCACTGGATGGAAGACTAAAACTATGGGAATGAAACTATAATGACCTTTGCATTTCTTTGGGATAGATGATTTAGTTTGCTGGTAAACTGTGCCACAAGTGAATGGATATGCTTTGCACAGATCAGCTCACATTCAGGTCAGTTTATCAGCTGCATTTCATTCCTTGGTATGGAATCAATATTCACACAAAGTTGTATCTGACTGAACAGTGGATGCATCCGAGCAAACTTGACTCAGTTAAGTCAAGTCTAAGATGTTGTTACTGTGTGCCACAGCCATTGCCTTAAGCTCCCACAAAAGTCCGTCAAATGATGTCCGTTATTAGATCCTAATATGGCTCTCAGCATATTCATAGGCAGCACATGAGCCTAAATTTATCAGTGCTCACCCTTCTGTGACAGGAATTTCTTCATGATTAGCTTCAGAACAACAACTAAAAACTCAACTGAACATTTTATGTTTGAGCACAGATTTTTCTAGGCCTGCAGTTTTCAGATGTCATCCATGGCCATGACAGTTCACGAGGCCAGAGCAAATGCAAACACTTGGGTCATTACAGAGATTTCAGTTAAAGATGCAATTATAACTACATGGTGAGCCTTGAGAAATTCTGACTGTTGACAATGGTGTATTAATCCGAAACATCTGAGACCTACTGTCATTGGACCTTCTCTTTCTTTTCTCATGCCTCCTTTGCATCTCTTTATGCATCCTGTAAATCAACTATGCTGTCAGGCTGGGTCTATTGGCATTCCTGACCTGGTTAATGAGAGTGAATCAGCTCTCAGGGAAAATCTTTATCCAGGACCTGATTCCCAGTCACATTGTCATGACAATAGATACTCATTTGGACCATAAGGTAATAGTCAACAGATGTCTTCATGCAACAGAATTGGGATAGTGTTGTTTTGCTACACTTAAGGCATAGTTTTTCTCTCAGTTCCCATGACAAGTAATATCCATAACTGATGTAGGAGAGTTTTAAATATGGTTTTGTTCTAACTATTTTCTGTGACTATCGCATTTTATAGTTTTAAATTTATTCCTGGAATGTTACTTTTTTAAAATTGTTTCTTTATTTTCTCTAAAGAAACCTGAGGAAAGATAATGGGGGAAAGAAGAAGAGTGGAATAACGGCTTTGGAACAATAACAGAAAAATTAGGAGTAAATAGTTCCTTCAGTGATTCAGTTTTCCTGGCTAAGCACTAGACAAATATCTTTCTGTTCATAAAATTCACCCTAAGAAAATTCTCTTTCCCTTTAGTCCCCCACAGAGATCCAGGGTGGCAGTAATAATATAGAGGATGAGCAATTATTTACTTCATCAGTTGGTCTGGGAAATACTTTAAAGTTTGGCAATCAAAAGATAATGGTCTTGTGAAACTACTATCTGGTATTTGAATTTTCTTTAGAGACTGCTGTCACTACATTAAATCATATGGAAGCAAAACCTGAAAATATATCTATCTTCCCCAGTAAATAATTTAGGGAATCTAGTACTACAGAGCTACAAACATAACTTGTACTTCACAGGAAACAATTGTGCAGAATGACTAGGTCCTACCCATGAAGATGAAATATCTGTTACAGTAAAACTAAAATTATATTTTGTTCAAAACTTAGACAGTATGGGAAAGTTAAGATATACTACATCAGGATTTATTAAGCAGATAGCATTTGATTATCTGGCCATCTTGCAAGTTCAATTGTATTTATTCAAAATGATTTAATTTTATTGGTCAGATCATTATCTAAGTAAGTCCAGCTTTACAGAATCACAGAATTTTTGAGGCTGGAATAGACCTCCAAGATCATCAAGTTCAGCCTATGACCCAATACCATTCAGTGATGTGACTGGGAATGTACTGGTCTATTCCAACAAAAAACCCCACATTATATTATGCATAAACTGTTCTTACATGTATTTCTTTCACTGTGGGAGTCTCCAGATGCTGGGATTAAGTAGTTATTTCTTCAGCCTGTCTTGCCACCATCTCCAATACCTCTGCCCTTATTAAAAATTTCATTCAGTAATGCTCCAGTTCTGTAAATGAATTAAAATCATATGGTAAAGTGCCATACTGAATCATGGCCTGGGAGCTGTAGGCATTATTATTATCGACTACAAAACTGTATGAAACTGATTTCTTTTCCTATAAATTACTAGGTGAATTCTTTCTTTTTGTGGTCACATATATGTGTATATAGATGAAATACTGCAGAGCTAAAAAGAACAGTTTTTATGTAATTATATGAGAAAGGAATTGTGATATATCATCTATATAAAGCCATGTAATAAAAATTTCCAATAGTACTTCTGAAGATATGCCCAGTGCTCCTTTTGCTTGTGTCAACCAGACTGAGAGCTTTAATTTTTTCAGTCTATTATTTGCTCATTCAATTCAGAAATACAGAGTCTAAAATTTAAGGAGTGCAACATGTAGCAAAGCAAAGCAATAAAAAAAAAATCCAGCTTGTCCACTAAAGGGATGATCAAGCAATCCAGTGTATGGGACATACATATCGTGACTTTCCATCAAAACTGACAGGCATTTTAGCATAGTTCTGTACATCATGAGGGCCACAGAAGTGATAAGGATAGACATTTCTTATCAAAAGCTCATATTCCAGAACTAAACATGAAAAGGCAATCCAAAGTCTAGGAAAAGTCAGGTGAAGGTATTTTTGAACCTGGAGTAAACTACACTCAACATTGTCGTTATCGCACATAAGTTACAGTCTACGTGTCAGAAGACAAACTGCAAACACAAATCTTTTACAAATACATGATAGCACTCCCTGTTTATATTATGTGAGCTTATAACAACTACTACACAGTTTTGATTCTCATTAACTTTATCAGCCACATTGATTTTATCCCTTCATCAAAAGATAATCGCCTTGTCTGTAATTTCTCCTGTGTGCACAGTGACCATGGGGATGCATATTCATTGCTAAGCAGTGCATTTGGGTGTACACCCTTACGACACCTACCTTCTTTTCCAAAATGCTGTATCTCATATTCAGGTGCAAAGATATAATATTTAAACCACTTTAATCTTTTTATAATGCTGGGAACACTAAAGTTTACTTGATACCACACTTCAGCACTGGAGAGAAAACAATTTAATTTCTCTTATGACTCTGATGCATCTCCTTTTAGAATATAAAATAAAAGCAATTAATTAATGCTGGTGAAAGACTGCAACTTGATATAACAATTCTAAACTTCTAAATTCGTAGAAATGTAACAATGTGACTCTGAAAGTCACCAAAAAATTACACTGTCACATCTTTAAATGACACAAATGCCAATGCTTTAGGTAACCAGGACACCACAAGTGACCAAGAACAAGAACTATTAAACAATGCACTCCACATCATGAAATGTATAAAAATAACATTTAGAGTAATCATATATTTTTAATTTTAAAAAACTCAACTAATTTGTACTGAATATTGCCCACTCAAATTATTTTTAATACCTTTTTGTTTCTGTGTTTCAGAATATATGGAGAAACTTTCTGAAAACATTCTAGGAGGTTAGACAAATTGTTCTATTATTAATTCTTTGGTGTTGAAACACTTGTATAAATATTTTTTTCTAGGATATGAGTTTTAAAGTAAATCACAAAATATTGCAAGACTCACAAAAGAACATCAAAGGGTGTTTCACTCAGCCTTTTATAAAACATCAATTTCATTCAACATTTTAAAGTCAAATTTGTAATACAGTTACAGGCAATATTTTAATTCTAGCTTGCACATTAGAAATCACTGCTAGTAGGTTGGGATTTTGTTTTCAGAATATGGAATAACAGGTAGGGACCAGTAGCATTTAGACTCCATCACACTAAGAACAATTCAGAAAAAAACATCATCTGGAAGAAAAAGAGAGCAGCAATTGCTTGTGGGCTGTACAGTGATATGATGAAGAAACAGAAGCATGCTGCATGAACCTATTAAAAACTTTTAGATAAGAACATAAATTTATTTAAGTCCTGGAACAGAAGACACAGAAGTTCAGATCTATTTCTGCCTCCTGAAAAAAAAAAAAAAAAGGCAAGAAATTTACTTTTGTTAGCTCTAAGATGTGAGGAAATGTCTGTACTTGGTTTATGTGTTTTTTTTCACAATAGCTGAAAACTGACCCACACAGCAACATAAATATTTAGGAATGTTACAAATTCACACGTTTAGACTTCAATAATGAGTTCACTGGTGAGATCACTGCTCAGCTGAACTAGCACACACAGCAGCTAAGCAGGAGTATTTGCTAAATGTTACTATTCACATCTTAGTGTAAAAAGAAAATTTTTCTTGTGTGGATCACAAGACTGAACATTTTTCATAGCATTAGTTCTTCATTAAGTGTCAAAAGCAGTAGGAGCCATGTTTTATTTATCAATAAAGAAATCAGCTTTTCTCGGAGCTACCATACTTCATGATATACTGCAGTAGGCAACAAGGGGAGGTGATCCACTTGGGTCCAGAGACAGCCTTAAGCAGGAGAAGTGGGAGAAGGGAACAGAGAGACAGGTTTGGAGATGAGCCCTGCATAATCAGGATGTAATGCCCAACACTGAGATAACCAATGGTACCATTCAACATAGGGATGTCAACAACTGCAAATTAACACGTGGATCCCTCTTGTGGAAACAACAGCTAACAGGGCTGACCAGGACTCTGTCAGAGGCAAATCAGGCCCTGCCTGCACTGTTGTCCTGGGGCAGTCTGCTGCCCGAGGCAAAAGTATACCTTACTTATACCCAATGGCATGCCATTTTCACTAGGAAATAAGAACATTATGGAAACAAATGGCATCTGTCAGACAATTGTGACAGATAACAGAAATGTTCAAATGGAATTGTAGATAATAACCCATTCTCAGGGAGGTCTGTTTTTAATATGATCTTGCAGGGGTTGATTTTTAGCCCTGTGCTATACAACCCTTTTATGGACACATGTAAATATTATGTGGATTTCTGGCTGTGTAAACAGAGTAAACACATCTCTTTCTCTGTATATATGTTGATATAAATATGCATGTGTAAAAATAACTTGAAAAAAAAATAATTCCAAAACTTTAAAAGATCAGAAGACCATATATAACTGAAAGACAAATTGAATGGTAAAATGATAACAAACCTCTGACACTGGAAGAATAAGTGCAAACAATGAATAAGCTTTCTAATAAAGTCCTAAAATAAGAAATGGAAAAATATGCCAGAATAGAAGAGGAATCTTAATTAAAAGAAGCAGTTACTCTTAAAAATGTATGGGTCATAGTGTATAATCAAAGCATAAATAAATTGTCAGTATGATGCTAGGCACAAGGGACTCAGGCAATCCTTGGATGCAGAAACAAGGGAACACTTAACAGTATCTAAGAAGTTATTTATTTTTCTGGTACCAGTGCAACTTCTATGAAGCACCAATTCTCCTTTCTGTCGTAACATTTCATGAAACACACAGAAAAACTAGCAGCAGTTCAAAGGCAGCCACAGGGATGATTAAAGAACTGGCCAACATAACTTCCAGAGAAAATGTAGGAAGTCAATAATTTTTGCTTATCAGAGAGGTTGTTACAGATTATTTAGTCCCAGGTTGCATATATCTATGTTAAAGAAACCTGAAAACCAGATGCTGCGTGCTACTGCAACAGAACACAAAGACTGACAACCATCAGGTTACTTTGAGGCATGAGACACAAATGTTTAGCTGAAGACTAACTAACCAAGGCAACAACTAAAAATAATCGCTCTTACTTCATCAAGTGTAAGGAATATCTGCTTTAAACAGGGATAAGCATCTTGGATGTATCTGTGCAGCTTCTGAAGAACAGTGTCACTGGAGAAATCTTCATCTCCTCTAGCTGGATTTACTCTGCAAGGGGAGAAAAAAAAAAAGACAGTCTTTGCAATGCTTTCATGTCTTACCCTCTTTTGCTCACTATGTTATTCTCAGAGCAGGAAGAATAAATCACCTCATTAAGACTCAGAGCTTGATAGGATTCAGAAGAGAAGTGAACTTAGAGAAAGCATTGCCAAGATTTTTTAACTGAATTTAATCAAGGGAGATCATTGGGTTGATACACTTCTCATTTTCAATAAATATGTATAGTACTGGTTACATAAAAAAGCAACTTCCTACTTACTTATGTTTTTTTCTCATAAAAATTGCTTATTGTCAAAGGTGCTCCCAGGACCCTAGAATTTTTAATTTTTCTAAATATTGTTGCCAAGCAATTTTATCTGTGGCTTTCAGTCCAAATCTGATTTTTTTAAAATAAATTATCTTATAAAAGCACTCTATGTTCCAAGAAAAATTTTGAATTAGAACATCACATCATCATTATAATATCAATGTGTGCAATATTCACAATTAGACTAAGCTTGCATAGCTTTTCTTTGTTACTAAATATATAAAATGAGCCAACTTATTTTTTCAATTCCAAATGTCTAGCTGGGGAAGAACTAGACCCCAAACAAGATCTAACCAAATGTACATGCCTTCACCTGAGCGAGTCACTCAAAGTTCCCCTCACAGTCATTGGAGAGAAACAGGCACTTTCAGGACAGGATTCATCTCATCCTAAAGCAGACATCTAAAACTGGTTAGATGAATCCTGCCTGTTGTTTCTCTCCAGTGACTATAAAATGAAGTCTAGGAGGAGCAGTTCAGGCATAGACATTTACATTACAAATGTCTAGAATGAGATTGTACTTAATGTATCTCTTCTCATTATTTACACATAACAGTGGAGAAACTAACTAAGGGGAATAGTACATTGGCTTTTTTAAATATTGTGATGTTCATTGTATCCAAATTCAAACACTTTGAAAGCACTGGAAATGTTAAACTATGTTAAAAATACTGGGGAGTTAACTAGTATCATGTTCCATGAATATTTCCTTCAAAATCAATAAGGACCTGGTCTCATGACCCCCCTCCCCAAACCATTGGCATATCTCCTGTTCAGTTTAAACAGTACTGCAGAAAGCTCCAATGAGCATGGCTAAACTACTTCATATGGTGCTTTCCAGGCAATTACATCCTTCACATATTATCAGAAATGTGCTGACTCGCTCCTCTAGTCATATCAGAAAAGCTTTTAAAACTGCTAATGCTCCTTAAAATGGTGGCAGATGGTGTTTAGAGCATTTGCTAATCCAGGATGCATAGGACAAAGCTAAAATATTACCAAATGCAGGCAGAGGTATGCAAGACTTCCTGGATCTTTGACAAGAAAAATCCCTCCAGTTTTTGGACTACCCAGCAGTTTCTCAATCTCAGCCAACAAAACTAAAAACCAAAGGTTACAAGAATCACAACATTCAGGTTTTGGTTGATCGCAACCTAACAGCACAGGATATTTACTGGGTGGGGAGAGAATCTGTCTTTTTTCACTGGTCCTGCCTGCCAGTAGCACACACACCACAGGTCAGTGGCTTAAGGGCTGAACATGTCCCACTGCACAAGCCACACAATTGCACCGGAGCCCAGAAGAGGGGCTGGGAAGGGCCAGGCACTGAAGACTCAAGGTAAATGTAGGCAGAAGCAGCACTGGCATTCAGATTTCTCCAGGGAACCCATTTCATTCCCTGCAGAGAAAGGTTTTGCCAACAATACTATGGAGGGATGGGTTATTTTAAAAAGCTGTGGGAAGGGTAGATATTTTATATCTGATTATTGTCTTGGATAAATGAGTATGAAACAAACAGTATGAAATAACAGATGATCTTTAAAATTAAGGCCAAGATAACAACTGTTATTTTGAGCCCCCAACTGAGATCACTTCACACTCAAAATGTCTATGGTCTACTAAATCACTCAAATAGCACTATAGAGAGCAATTCTACACTGAAAGTGAGCAACCAGCCAAAGCTGTGTCAATCAGAGCAACAGACCTCTCCACTTCCACCTCCTCGTTCAGAAGCCCTACAATTGTATCTCAGACTTCAATTGCCAAAATCCTGGAAGTGAAGGGAAATTAGGAACAAATACTAATGAGAACGTGTGAAGGTCTGGCATTACTAACTACGATTTGTGGTGCCATTGATCAGTCTACAAGGTGCGGTGGTTTTCCCCCAGCGTGCAGCTGGATAATGGGTTGTGGAGCTCTTCCAGTTCTGCTTGTGGCTGGCCAAGACACAACTTTTCTTTTGCAGGTTTTATCATGGAAAGGCATGATTCAGGTCCTCATGGGGGCTGGGGGCACTGCCCAGCCTTAGTTTTGTGGATCAAATTGAGAAAGCCTTATTTTGACAAAGCTAAGTCACTAGGAAAAAAAACTGAGGAAGGATATCAGAGTATTTTTTTAATTCCCATATTGTAGTTATAATACTATCCCTCAGATTTCAAGTTGTGCTGGATGGGCAGTAAGTGCAATATTTAGATGCCATATGTAGAATAACTGGGGCATAGAAATATCATTCCACTGCAGAGCGAGAAAAAATGCACATCTTTTGTGAGGGGTAATCCAGCATGTTATCTACCATGGTAGGCCAGCTAATTTAGTAAAGTAATGAAAACAATTTCTGCATGGCTTTTTGGAAGTATGTTTTTTGGTTATGTCCAAGTACAAAAGAGTATACTTTCACAAGAATTGACTGATTAGAGCTGTAACAACACAGACACCTGGTAAAACCATGTGATAGAACATATCATAGTGATCTTTTATTAAAAGCTACCCATTAAGAAATTTTAACCATCATTGCCTTAGCACCTGATGCTTTTATACAAATTATAAATTACAGAAATTCAGCATAAGGGTCAACAAAAAGTTTGAAACTACCTCTTCTGCTGAAACTGTCCTAGTGCTTTTAACTGATATTACATTCACCAAAGTCCTGACAAACTGAGCACAATGACTTACTTGATATCACAAATAAAAATCACCAATTAGAAATCCTAGCAGCCACCAGAACAGTCTTAGAAGTTACACCCTCCACTGGCAAAGCCTTCATACTGGTCATGCATGATTTGCTCCCAGCTGTCAACAAGAGCACCCTTCACTCACATCCCTCAACCTGTGAGGGGACACAATTCACAGCAAAGCTCAGAAACATAAATAAAATATTTCTAACATGGGAATGTTAAAATCCTGTGAAATTAATTCCTTTGGTTTATGCAACTCTTTGTATAACCTCATGATGTTCAAGTTCATGATGTTTTACTTCTAACTTAAAGCATTTTTAAGAGTAAAAGTGGTAGAATTTAGGGAATTTGGGACTCAGATGAGTGATGTCCTGTGAGTGAAATATACTCAATGGTCTGCCTCTGATGTATTTGATCTTGCTGCAGTGGGGGCATATACTGAGAGATAAATATGTGGGTAATCTGGTCCTAAACCAGCGAAGGATGAAATCCTAGCTGAAGTCTGAGGCAAAATTGCATCAACTTCAATGGGCCCTGAATTTTATATCAGGAACCCATGAGATGTAAATACCTCAAACAACCATAAAATACTGTCATGTATTATTTCTTAAAAGAGCTCCCTGACATGTCTCGTGTCATATTATTTAAATAGAATCTTAAAAACCTTTAAATCCCTGCCCCTTGTAAATTGCTATTACATTTATTATCAGCTGCAATGAAGTTACTTCATTAATAGAATTAGATGACTATGAGAAACTTTTGCTGGTCCATTCACCTAGTGCAGCTTTTGAACTACATTACCTGAGAAATATCACCTAAGAGACATGGCATACATAGGCTTGAACGTTTCTGTTTACAGCATCATTAAAATGTCACTATATTTTTCAAATGCTAGAGAAAGCTCCAGTGGAAGAATGCATGCAGAAACCTTTCCATTATGCAACTGCTCTTAATAGCAAGATTTACTTTAAGATTTAAACTAGCAAGTGGCATGAATTAAAAAAAAAAAAAAAAAAAAAAAAAAAACCCCAACTATAAAAACAATTTTTTGACAAAGTAATAGTTGATCATTGTTATATCACACTGTGAATGACTAGAAGCAAATCAGATTTATCCGCTGAATGCACAAGGCAATATGGTTACTGCAGATGACACTCATACAGAACTTGCTGCTGTAAAACATATGTCTGCACTGAGCTCTTTAGAGCTAACTAGTGTATATAAAGAAAAAAAAATAACTGAATATTTATGTGGATAATTCTGTTCTTCCAACAATTTAAATGGATAAACTATAAATTTTGGGATTGTGAAGCAATAATGCATGATCTGGTTCCTGGCCTCCTCACACTGTATGATTTGGGTGCCTTGTCCTGTTGTTGTAAGCTTAAGCAATATTTTAGAGTAAAAATACTGTATAAGAGTTAAGTCGTTCTTCCTTTCTCTTTGACTGGCCGTATGCCCTTGGCAGCGTTGC
>JANHGN010012750.1:22105-33927 GCA_024605025.1 Megaceryle maxima
ATATTATGGCAGTTTTCTTCTCACAGTTTTTGGTTTATGAGTATAAAAGCTTAATCATGAGAGATCCTGGTCTAGGTTTAACCAAAAGCCACAAAAACATCCATTCCTATGATATTTTGGCTTTAGAAAGCAAATATTAGTTTAGGAAGATAGTTAGCATATGCTGAAGTGTTCATGTTGAGGCAATCATATTTTGGAAAATGTCCTGTGGTTTAAACTCTGATGAGTTCCTGAAGGCTGGGTTGGAAAATGTCTTGTATCTTTTCTATCTTCTGTACGCTATAGTGCTCACAAGATGATTTGAGCTCTGATCATAATACTACAAAGATGCCTTGTTAAAGTAAAATTGTACACTGACTTGAATCCAGTAGTTGGCATGGTTTCTCAACCTTCCCAGCAGGGTCAAAAACCTAAGTTCAAAACATATTTGCCTCATTTTAGTTTACATTCAAGTTTCCAGGTATGAAATTGCTTTATTATGCAGCACAGAAGTATTCCTTCAGTTATCTCGTTTAGAGACTGACAGTGAGCAGTGCAGAGTGAAAGCTTTCAGCATTAGTTCATTCATTCACTTTAGTTTCACTTATTCCTTTCTTTTCATTGCCACACCAGCATATTTAAAAAAAGAGAGGCTTGTACAGTCATACTATCAGCATGCAAATCTGGTGCTGTTGCAAAGCTGCTCTTCCAGGAAATTCACACCATCCCACATCACTAGTCATTTGAATGCAAGAGAGTAATGTTCCCTTTAGGAAATTAAATACAAAGTTGTGAGCAAATAGAAGTAAGCAAACAGTAACTTAAAGCTTCTGTTCCATTAAACCTATATACCTTACTGCAGAAATCTTGGGTTTATATGCAGCTATATCAGCTTTTACATGCTGATACATACTGCAACACAGGCGATAGTAAGATGAATTAATGATGGTAGTCACAAAAAGCAATAATAAAGTTATAATGCAGCAGCACTGAAAAATGTCCCCTAATAATATGATTCTTACCTATTCATTAGCTCTTGAAAAGTTTCATTTGGCAAAGGGAATATAAAGCCATTTATGACTGACTTCAAGTAATCCAAAGACACAAATCCTTTCTGACTGACATCAATTGCTCTATAGGCTTTTTCACTGTCCTGATAGGCTGAACACAGTTATAATGAATACAGTTTATAGTGTTTTGTTCAGAAAAATCAAGTTCATGAAGCTTTTAAAACAATAATGCATTTTTCAGAAGACTTTTTCAAATGTTCTTCTCTGTGAACTGATCAAATAGGTTACCCTGGCAAGCTCTGACCGTCAGATGTTTAATTAATAAGCTCACTACAAAACAGTATTCCCAATCGTGCACTCTCAAATGACAAGTAAGACAAGTTTCTCAAATAATAACGCTGCCTCAAAATCCAGAGCTAAAAATAGTTAGTGGATCAGTCAGCTTGATAACACCTGTCTTAGAGCAACTTTAAAACCACCCATATCATAACCTAGTCTCAAAGTTCCTTTATTAAAAGGTGTCCTTAGCCCAATGAATACTGGAAAATGTTAGAAAACATGCAATAGTTAACATAGTTGTTGTATAAACAGATCACATTTCTTTGTTTTTTTGTTGTCCTTTTTTGGTTTGGTTTTGTTGTTTTAATTCATGGGCTGTTGCAAAGGAGCTATGTGGATGTATTTTTGTTTATGGGACTTGTAAAATGCCTGAAAGTTGACTTAACTGCAGATTTTGATAAGTCTCATGAAACAATAGGAAGAGTGGTTTGTTTTTCTGAAATGTTAGCTCACACTGGGTTGTTGAATACGGCGATCATCCCTGAGGCTTTTCTCCCCCCGCCATTTTTTGACAAGTACCCCATCTGCTTCTAAGCTGATTATTGTTTCATTCAAAACTGCCGAAATCACAGCGTACAGATAATGGATAGAGAGAGACTTTAGAAAGCCCAAAATAAACATCAAGGACTGGGAGGGCTTGTAAGATGAGATGTACTGTGCTTCCTATCTAGGCCTGCACCTCCATATCAAAGATAAACAAGATGAAAAGGGTCAAGATGTAGAATATCCATGTAGCCTTGTTTGTCCCACCTCTTTTCAAGGCTAGGAAAGCACAGTTAGAGGTTTGTGTTTGTAGTAGAATATGCAGTCTTGATGCAGAGTGCCACCTTCTCTTTTCTTAGAGAGTCAGGATATCCATGATGGGAAGGCACAAGAGCGAGTATTGAAAAATTTTCTTTTCATCTTCCCATAAAGCAGGTGCAACACACTTATGTCCACCAACTCACTCCCCAACTCTCTTCAGTTAAGGTCTCACCTAAGGGAGAGAATGTGGAGATATCATTTGTCATGTCTGTTCCAGCTCGACTCTCTATTCTAAGCTTGTCACCATATATAAAAAAATGTATTTCTGCAGTAGCACCTATCCACTAACAATTTGTTTCATGCAGGTCAGAAAATAATTGTCAGGCAATGGTAACTAGTCATTACTCAGTGTAAGCCATTACTTACTTTGATCTGACAGAGTGATCTAGCAATTCACATTATGAAACAGCTTAGCCATTGAGCTTCAATTCACTCTCATTTTGCTTTAGCCTAAGGAATCTGGAGTTGTAAGACATACCTTTTTAATTCTGTGAATCTAATAAGCAAGACTGGAACACACAAAATAAAACAGAACTGCTGCTTCTCTAACCATCGTTAAAAGCAAACAAGAAACCATGTGCATGGAATTTGTTCATAAAAGAAGTTGGTATAATTAAATGGCCTCAAAGCTTAGCAATTTTCTTCTTCCACGATGCCTGGCTCAGCTTTACTATCTGTCAAAATATTCCAAAGTATTAATGGCACTCCCTTACCTTTTCTCTGAACACTCTCTCTGTGCTATCCAGATTACACTCTGTCACAGCATGCTCAGCTGGTGAAGATTGGATAAAAAATTTTGCTGGTAAAAACTGTAGAAAATTATTTTCTTCTGCTTCTGTTCCTTCCTTTTTTTTTTTTTTTATTAATTTTCTGGCATATTAGTGCTGTTAAGAAAAGTGATTTAGCAAAGTCTGCAGTTTTGCCAGCTTCAATGAAATAATGACATATAAAATTCTTAAAGACTGGAGAAATCTTTATATACAGACTAAAACTGAGCTGATAGAAAACTTTCTTGTATTTTGTTGCATTTCAAACTTGATCAATAGTTCAAAATTATGCTAATCTGTGCATTTGTTGTAGTAGTTTTTAATTTCATATTTCTTTTAAAACATAATACACCTAACTTACAATCTTAAGAGGTAACTTCATTACATTTAATATCAGAAGGTACTTTTAGAAACTACCTCCTTCTCTTTGTCAGTATGTTTCCAGAATGATACATTACCAAAAATGTATTTTCAGGAAATGAAAGACAGTGTCCTTTGATAATGAACATGCCTATTGATCTTGAAGAGGTCCTTTTCCATTTCCTTCATATACTCCCACCTCACTGCCCCATCTGAGCTCCCACAGTCCTTGGAAGAGTTTCTAGTTACTGTAAGTCAAATACAGTCAAATCATTCCTTAGTGATGCCCATCAAAAAAAACCCAACCCCAAAACCAAACCAGTTCAATGAACTATTTCTTTCAGCTGGGCTGAGCAGTTCATTTTGAAGTTTTTTGTATAGTACTCTACTTAATGTGCTGTTGGCCTATATGGTGCTTGCGATAATGCTTCTGTTGTGGATATGTGATATTGCATAGCAACAATCACTGTGGTGGACAAGATACAGGCATTCTGAGAACTTTATGAGCAAAGAGTATGTGCACCAAATGCCTTCACAGGTTATTCTGGTGGGGCTATATAGGAAACAAGATGCTGTTGTGTATAGAAAAGGACACCAAAGTATGAGCACTCTGTGCTTAAGGCATGCTCTCCACTGTTCCCTCTGCCCACTTGGTGGCCTGCTGAACACAAATTTTCCCTCCCATTTAATGCTATACTTTTTATTACTTAAAATTTAGAAAACTATTTGTGTGAATACTTAATTCCATCTATAAGTGCCCTATTTCAATGTATTTTTGGTTGGGTACTAGTATTTATTAAACAAATACCACTCAGTTTTGCATCTCAGAAATGAACCAGAGAAGGTATCATTAATTTATCTGGATTATTTTAAAATCTGGTTTTAGACTAATGCCATTCAATAATTTTTTTTTTTATAACTACTTGTCACAGTTTAGGGTCAGGGCAACCTGCTAGACCTATAACAGATACTCTCTGTTAACCCCCCTCCCTCCCCAAAGGGCAAAAGAAGGGGAAAAAGGGAGAGAGAGCAATTAGAAAAGGGAACTAGAACAGTTTTAATTAAAATAATAATAATAAAAATGCAATAAACACAAATACAAAATCAGTATAAAACCCAACTCCCTCCCCCCCAGGGGCAATTACATCACTGTTACCACTGATGCTGTGGAGCAGACACTGGGAGAGTCCCAGACTGGGCCCAGCAGCAGATGGGTGCTGTGTTCAGGAACTGGATTCTGGTACCAGAATCAGGCGCACACAGGTCAGGAACAAAGGCAGAACAGACAGAGTCCTCCTTGGATGCTCCAAGGAAGAAACTGGAAGAGGACCCAAGCCACACTAAGCAAAGCAGAACAAGAGGGATGAGACCCTCCTGATCCCTCAGCTTTATACTGAATAGGTCATATATGGGCTGGAATCCCTCACTGGTCAATTTAGGGTCAGCTGGCTACTCCTTCCCCCAGGTGTGGCCTTTTGCTTTCTGCACCCCTCAGCAGTACACAACACACAACAGCCAGCAGTGACCTTGGTCTGCAAACCAATCATTGGTACTACCTAAACATTGCATGATGTCACTGCTAGAAGCAGACACTGTGCAAACAGGCCGCTAACTTCAGATAGTGCAGTTAGTTAGAAGAACTGAGCTGAAAAGTAAAATCACTGAACAGAAGTAGTTCTGTTCTCGCTCAAACCAGGACACTACTTTACATGACAAGGCTCCACTTCTCAAAGGGGGTGGATAAAATAGATAAAACTGAATCAGAGGGCAGAAGTTGAATTTAAGACACTGTCAGTACAGAAGGCTTGCAAGAATACCCCACTAGCAAGGTCTCTGAATGCCTGAGGCATCCTATGGTGGAATGGGTGGGGTCCTATTAACTAGATGGTCTAATTAAGAGGGGGTTAATAATGAAGAATACTAGGTACAGCATGTACTAGGAAGGAGAAGAAACCTTAATCCATAAGATTTCTCAACAATCTCACTATTTTACATGGGAAAAAAACCCATTATTTTTGTAGTTATATTTACTTCCAGAAATGGTTTCAAAACAACATTTGATAGTACTACACAAACTAGAAACTTTTATATAGCCACACCACAGTTGTGTAAAATGGTAAGAAGAAAAATTATAATTAAAATATTAGATATTCTGACATCATTATTTCAAAAGAGTTCAGATTCTTCTAATCATGAAGCCAATGTGAACTGCTGGTATTTAGGGCCTTTGAACATCAGGGCATCTATTCAAAATTGGTTCAGAAGTAATTCCTACCACTTAAGGAAAGACTTTTTGTCAGGAAGAAGATAGTCATAACTCAGACTTCTGGCCTGCTGGATTTTCTTTTCTATACCAGGATAGATTTTTTAATTTGTTCTTCAGTAAGTATCTTCATGAAGTGATAAATTATGAGTAGTAGAAATGAAAGAGACAATGTTTGAAGACAATGTTCTTTAGCTAGCAAAGGACAGGTAAGTCTATACTAGCTTCAGCAAAGGTAAGTTTAAATGCTTCTTTCTAAACAAAAAATAAAATAAGAAATAATTAACAGTTATCCCCACACTCATGAAAAGTTCTACTTCCAAAATATCCCATGTGTACATGTGTGATGTAGAAAATACTTTGTTAAATACACTAAATTACATTTTAAGATATGCAAAAGGATTTTAAAATGTACTGGAAGGGCCTTTCCCATGATTTAACATGAGCACCTGCTTAAATTCACATCCCTATAGATCCTCACATTCAAATTATGGGTAAATCTGACAAATTTTTGCTGCATCTCAAACACAATCTTTTTCATCCATGTACAGGGCTAAATCTCTTCACTGCCTAGGTACATTCAGCAACTGAATTACTGAAACACACTTTGTCTGTCCTTAAGGAAAACAATTGTATCCTGCTCCTATCAATGACTCTTTCATCCCTAGATAACAAACATAAGTCAGTGCCTTCATTTTAAGGTTCTCCATGGCCCACATCCTCTAGTCCAATCACCTTGCACTCAGAAATGACCACTTGTGCTACCTTGGGCTGTCTGATTTTTGCAACTTCAAGCTAACACATTTTTTATCTACTTTTATGCTGACCCTTATATTTGAGAGGATGTGCCCATACACATTCACAAACTGTCTTAATAACTGACCATTACTTCTTCTTAAACATCCTTCTTTGAGCTGATGCCTACAAAGACATTCCCAACACTTCAATATTTTAGGTTGCTGCTATGCTTGAAACTTCTGTTGTGATGACAGAAAATATCTTACTGTCACCTTGACCTCCTCAACTTGTCCAAGTTCACTATTTTGTCAGTCTTAGAGTGTAAGTTCTTTGTTGCAAACATTACTTGTGAACTTCCATATGACTGAATACTGTGTGGAAAAATGAGTTTCCCAAATGCTAGAAGGGTTCAAGTTGCAGTAAAAATTCTTAATCTGGGATTTGTGTGTTTGTAATGGTGATTCCCTTTTTTGGTCCATGTAATTTGTCAACTTTTGATTTTAAAGGCAGTTTCCCAGGCCAAATGAAACTGGCTTTCTTTTCCTCCCTGTCCTAGTTGTATCTCCTGACAACCAAAGGCTATCAATGTTGTAAAAAATTGCAAACCTCATCCATCATAGGAACAGAAATAATTCCATTGATACAATTGGAAAGAGGAAAAATACCAACATTTCCACTTCTTTTCTGAGCATATAGCTGGAACTTCATTTTCTGTGGTTTTTTTTTTTTTTTCTTTAAATGTGTCTTTACTTATGCCAAAATTCTTCAGAAATTCTTTATAAACTATCACTTTAGAATCTCTAACACAGTAACAGTTCCACAACCTAGACAAAAGGAGCCATTTCTCAGAGAAAACAGCTATTCTAGAATACATTTGTAATTAATTGAAGAAATAGGAAATGTATGAAATCTTTTGAAACACAATATGTAAGAGATCATGAGAAAAACAAACAAACAATGAAATAGTTTTTTCTTCCTCCCAAGTACATTTTTCTCTGGTCTCTCTCTTCTGCTCAAGATTGTCTATAGTATATGAGTTGTCTGCATAATATCATTTAAATCCTACATACAGTGTCATTTTCTTGGCCATCTACATGAACATGAATTTTAATAAATCTGCAAAAGGACATTTCTCTTCTAATAATATAAGAATAGTATTATATTCTTAAACAAATTCCACCATATCTTATGATAAACACTGTAGCAAGTTGTCTGGATTTTATAGCAGGCTGGAAAATTTGCAATAACTTAATCAGGATTAAATGGGAATCTCACTTCACAATTAGAACTCATTTCCACATGGTATTCACTTCTACAGCTTGGATATTGATTTTTGATCACAAACATTTATTTTTTAGATATTTCCACTGATCGGCAGTGAAGTTGGTGATAGAGTAGGCAATGGCCATCCTCAGATTGTATACAAATGCTTGGAAAAAATGAGAAGTTTTCACCTTTCAGAACACAAGTTTGTTAGAGAATCCAGGACCAGTGTATCACAAATTACTGTGGGATCTCCAGTCCCCTTCAGAAAACACTGCTGTGACTAATACTCATGTTTTATTTTCTTAATCATGAAACCTAGAAAAAAAAGTAGCTTTTAAAATTAAAATGAAAATTCTGTTGCACAAAGAGGATTCATGATGTCTAAAGCTGAAATGGTACCATTAGAACATCTTGTGTATCACAGGCAACTGAATTTCTCTCAACTTCTTTTGCATTTAGGCCCTTTATTAGTCTCAAAATGCAATAAAATTTGTGTTTGATTAAAGCTTGTCTGACAAAAATGCATCTAGTTAGTCCTGATGAAATTGTTTCAAGGACTAATAACAGAAAAATTGATTGCCTTAGGTTTTCATTTGAATTTGACTATCTAGAGAAGAAATGAAACAATATGTAGTAACCTCTTAAACTCTTTTTTCAAAGACTAAACAGATTGTCTGCTAACATTAAGCTCTAAAGCATCCACACCATCCCTTGAATTTTTTATCTTTTTTTCCAAAATTTTGTGTTTGAGAACACCTGATGTGAAGCTATGTTCTGGTTCTAAGTTGTACAATATATGGAAATAACAGTCCTATTTCTGCTCAGTACTTTTTCCCAACATCTTTGGGACATTAACTCCTTCAGAGACCCTCATAGTAGAAGCCAAGATCTTATGAAAAAAAAAAGGAAAATACCACCCATTTGTAACCCACCACTTGCGTCAACATGGAGGGCAAAGGAGTGGCAAATTCCATTCGCAATTTGGGGAACATTTTAGATGATAAAGAGAAGAGAACATGGTTAGCCATTTGGCAAATTCCATTCGGAACAAGAAAAGAAAGCTGCACTCTAACATACCCTTTGGGTGGTACAGCAAAATGTGAAGGAATTCTTAGCTGCTAAAATCATCATAATTCCATCACTTTTGTGGAGTACTGAAAGACAGGAATTCCCAATCATGATATTAAATTTACTTAATAAACTTGGGAAGTCATTGACTTGCCTCTTGCCTCAGTTTCCCATTTGTACAAGTGGAATTATAATCTTGCCCAACCCATGGGGCTATCTTGTTATCACAATAAGCCACACACCTGGTTTTGATGCATGTAAGGCATGGGTATATGCATAATTCATGGAGGACTTTACTTCTTTTCCTCAGCAACTTCCCCATATCCATTTCCCCCTGAGCCTTCTCTTTGTGTCTTACTAGAGGGCAAGGATTATCTGTGAATTTATTTTCAAGGAATTTTTAAAGGGATTAAGATTATGTGAGCTGTGAGTTGTATATATGGAAATACAGAATGAATATACAGACAGTATTCTGACATATGTGAAGCGCAGTAGAAGCATACATAATAAAATGGATAGATTCAGTTCCACTTTGAACAAACTTTTCATGCATACATTTAAAGTAAAAGGAATACTTCAAAAACATTTGTGTGATTGGATTATTTGGGGATTGACAGTTCTATTTCCTGAAAATGCAATGAGAAAGATCAGGTTAGTAGTAAATATCAGGAATGATACTTTGGCACACTTTATAAGTGTCTGAAATTCTCTCTTGTTTACAGCTCAGTTTTTGATCTACCAAAATACCCCAACCCACAACAAAAAACAGATACATACACAAATTACCATGGCCTCACTACAGAACAGGAACACTCTTCAGTCATTATCCTACATTAGTGACAGTTTTCAGCAACCCATGGGGTACTCTGTTTTCTGTCGCATGCTCTCAGGCAATTTCTGCTGTTTTGAACAAAATGGCTTATTACGGATCTGCATATATCAAGGCTGGAAAGTCAATCCCATTTAATAAACAAATAGAAATACAGAACTAATTAGTGGTTCAAAATTGCAGTTTTGCCTACTGTTCTTTATACTCCAGCTATTTACACAGAATCCCCATGAATAGGCAAGGATTACCATCATGCTTTGCACACCACTGACCACATCCTCACAGAAATGACACATGTAATGAGTGGAGATTGAGCTGGTCTTGGCAGCAGCCATTAAAATTGGGACAGAGACTCTTTTCATAATAAAAATCAATAGAAGTCCTTCTATTGCCCTCATCTGGACATATGAAGAGAACGCAAATTATGTAACATCATTCCTGATTGATCTATGCTAATATGCCTTAAAACCCAAATTATTGGTCCTAATCATCACAATGATTAGTCTGCTTTCATAAATTTATTGACCAAGGAATATATTCCCAAAGACTGGCTTTAAACACTGACAGTCATTTCTCCCACCCTTTTTTATAGAGGGAAGCAGGAAAACAAGTAATACCACAGGCTGGTTCAGAAATCTGAAATTATGGTACTCATCTGCTTGCTCTCTGGATATGCTAACATCATTTTACTTACTAGAAAAGGCAAGAAACCTCAGGTATTTTAAGTTAACCTTTCAATTGCCTCGCTTTTCCTGTCATTAAATAATTTTCCTATTTATTTCTCTGACTTCTCTATTTCTATAATCTTAGCCAACTCATAGACTATCATCTGAAAATTAAAATATTCCTATACCTGTTTATGTTCAAGATCTGCTTAAATTTGCTTATTGTTTACTCTCTACACCCAAGATGGAATGATTGGACTGAAATCAGTTGAAAACAATGAATATACCTTCATTAAATGCAAGGGGCACTGGATCAGACCCTCTCTAAAGCCCTGTTTTTGGAAACACACAGTCTTTCAGAGCACACAGATTCCAACTACACCAACTTTACCACTAGTTTTGGCTCTGATAGGCTGAAGTATCCAGTCCTGTGCAGCCATAATATTCTTGAATTGGTGCCATCAGTATAGCTGGACTACCCAGATCCACAATAGAAGATCTTTGCACAGGTTTTGCTTAAAGTCTTGAAGGCTAGCCCATATCTCAGTGCCGATAAGACTGTTACACAAATAAGCTTGTAAAACCTTATGGATCTTATAAGAAAGACAGCAACAGACTTTTTAATAGGGCCTGTAGTGACTGGACAAAGGGTAACAGTTTTAAGCTAAAAGAGGATAGCTTCAAGACTAGATAGAGAGGTGGTGGATGATGCATCCCTGGAAACATTCAAGTTCAGGTTGGACAGGGCTCTGAGCAACCTAATCTAGTTGTAGATGTCCCTGTTCACTGCAGTGGGGTTGGACTAGGTGACCTTTAAAGACCCCTTTCAACCTAATCCATTCTAAGATTCTAAGGACAAGAAAGCTAAATATTTTCCTATACATTTTTAAACTCTGGGTTTACTTTTAATTTCAGTATATATTCCTTAAGCTAATTTTCAAAAAATTGAAGCTGACAATGCACATTTAATAAGCATAGAAATGACTTTTGATTTCCTAAGTATCAAAATATGCTAATTATAAGTACAACCATTATTTTTCTACTTTCTATTTTTACACACATACAAATACCTCCTAATTGTTAAAATTTAAAACCAAACAAATGTACCCATTATACTTTTTATGAATCCAGCCCATTGTTCAAGGAAAAGAAATAATTCTTTACAAAAAGATTTGCTCTGAAATTGCTGCCAAAGAAAATAACCTTGAGTTATTTGCTGCATAACTGCCACATGAGTACATTAAAGGTGCCTAGGGACAGCTTCATCTTGAGCATGTGACTTTTAAGAAAAATCTTTTAAGTTCAATATTTAAAAATTGCTGCCATATCCCTTTTCTTTCTCTGATTTTTAAATTAAATCCAGTTATCGCATATAGGAAGAACTCAGATGGCTTTTGTTTCGATGTTTTCAGTCATTTATCTAACAATGAAGGTTTGTATGGCCTGGCTGCAATGAATTCAGGATATCATTAGGATGTTAAGGAAATAGGTATTATATATATTGCATGGTGGCTTTTTGGCACAAAACTGGAGAAGGCAGCCCTAGTATGAAACCTGAATAACTTTCCTGACCATTAGGACTAGATGATCAAGACTGCCCACCAATCACACAATCACAGAATCGCTATGGTTGGAAAAGCCCTTTCAGATCATCAAGTCCAACCATTATCTAACTCTACCAGGGCCCCTACCACACCATATCCTTGAGCACTGTATCTAGACAGCTTTTAAATA